>JANTPZ010090101.1:0-33816 GCA_025593235.1 Vachellia pachyceras | reverse complement strand
TTTTTTATTATTTTATTTTGAATAATTTAGATTTATTTATACAATTTTACCTTTTTGGACGTGTTTAAATTTGACATGTTTTTAGTCTGAGGCCTATTAGTCTACTTTTTATAATGCAGGTTTTTATATTAGGCTTCAAGCTAAACACATGCTTGAAAGAAGGCTTGTAATATACCACATACTAGGCTTTTATAAAACAGATAATGCTTATTAAGAGTGAAGCCTGTCTTGATTTGACTTGTTTTCACCCCTATTTTTCATCCATTTTTTGAGAAAACCAAATCAAATAGAATTAAGTTGTTATTTCTCTAACAATCCAATGGATTGCGAAGGATTCGGTAATAAAATTTATTTAATTACTACTAATTCACATTTAGTCTTTTGGGAAATTAGCATTCTAACTTCAAAATTTTACTCAATTCCACAAAACTCATACGTTCTAAGGTAGAGAATATATTGAGATTTGATGTCATTCCTACCTAGGGTTGTTATTCATCTGACTTTAAAAGTTATGATATAATATATATATATATATAATATTCTCTATATATACATCTCTATATATATTGCGCTGCTATTATATATATATATATAATATATATTCCTGGTCCTATCACATGGGGGAGCAACTACAAATCAGTTTTATAGTGACGTAATATGGAACTGCTAGTTCTTGGTTTGGTCTTCTTATCTTATCATCCATTTCAATTATGAAATGCTAAAGAACAAAAGAAGGATAGGATCAGTCACTTTGAACCAATGAACCGGTCTATGGTTTGGTTCAAAGGTTGAATCAGAGGCAGGTTGACTTAGATCAACCCGCCAGTTTGGATGGCTTGACCAGGTATTTTTAATAAATATTGATAAAATTTTCACCAAAAAAATATTCGTAAAATCGACCCAAGCCTCAGATCCATTCTTGCACACCACTCCATTCGCCTCGCCATTATGCTCGTTTGTTTTTCAAAGTATTTTCAAACTATTTTTTCCTAATCTGAAATCAAATATTTGAGACCTCTGAATATTTCAAATAATTATATTTAATTAATTATTTTTTAACTATCTAAATATTAAATAACTTTTAAAATTTCTACAAATATTATTCTTGTCATTCTAGCATGAACCGGGTCTCAATTACTTATCAGTGAATTTCTCTATCTTTTGGGACTCTGTAAAAATTTTTGATATTTTAGTCAAACTTTGATCAAATTGCCCTTTGACTTTTCTTAATTTATCAAAATACTTTTGAATCTCAAAATGACATTTTAATCCCAAGAAATTTTGAAATTACACTTTAGTCCCTAATTTCAAATTATCACTTTGATCCCTCAATTCTCAAAATGACAGTTTGGTTCCTTATTTTTTCAAAACGACCATTTTACCATCGCTTTTCTACATTTGACAAATGGCATTTTCCATTCTTTATTTCCTTTTCTTCCATTCTCTAGACTCTTAATTATTACGTGGTCACTCGTTTAACCTTTATATCCAGTTATCGAAAACATGAATATTACACTTTCTATTCGTGGGCTTCACAATTGCTTGCTGCATAAGTTAGCTATTAAAGCCTTCTTTGTATCATTTTATTCAATGAATAATAAAATAGCATTTCATTCATCAAATATGTTGAGTCTAGTGGAAGGGGTTAATCCCTCACAATATTATGATCAAAGTTTGAATTCCCATTGTAAAATGTGCTCACATTTATAATCTTAGAATAATCAAATAATATTGCTTCCAATAGAAGGATACCTAAATCATGATTTAGGAAAAAAGAAATTGTCTTTCACTCCACACCCCTTCTATCAAAGCAATAAAAGTAAAAGTTCATATATTTAACAACATGATAAAACGATACATATAAGACTACCAATTGGTCCTGAGTCAGGATAAAGTTAGGGCTGCTCGTCTGGTGCCATTGCTCTTGGGCATCATATCAAAGTCAGACCGCCCTCTTAGTGTTCTCTCTTACTCTGTGTTGGAAACTTGGAACAAAGGAAGCGGGGAGGGAAGAGAGAAAGGTAGGTCGGGAAGTGAGGAAGATATTCTTTTAATGAGAGATTAAGGATTCAAGCTCTTTTAATATAGTTTTTGTAAACGATTATTTTGATTTCAGACATACAATTTCCTCTCATGCAAATCAAGCCAATAGAGGCGTTTCTTCTTTTTCTTTCTCAACTGCCTTTACAAATATAATCATACTCCCACCATTATCCAGCATAAGAAACAAAACTAAAGAAAATTGTTTCCCACCAATATCAAGTATTATCAGTCCAAATTATTGATTGAGAAACGAAGTAAAAAGGCTGCTTATTTCTTTTTAACTAAACCTAAAATGCCCTTTCCCCTTCTAACAAGGGAAAAAACATTGCTTATAATATGTAACCTTTTTGTTTTTGGGTCAGGTAGAGGTAACTTCTTATCTTTTTAATTGAAATAATCTTATTTGGTATACTGCCAAACAATACTGGTAGAAGGAGAGAGAGGTTGATGAGAATTCTAAGGGCAAATATATTAATTCTATTAGATATTATGTTTGATATTCAACTATTAAGAGGCATGTATGGAAAATGACAGTTAAGTCATTTTATTTTTATTTTCTATGTAATTTTATTACTTAAAAATGGTTATTTTGTATTTAGTTGATTATTAGGAAGATTTGGTATATCTTTTCGATATTTTGAATTATCTTAAGAATATTTAGGATATTAGTAATTTATCTTTTATGATATTATTTTAGATGAAATATTTATCTTATGATTATGTTATAAATACCTATCTTGTGTAAGCTATTTTCAAATTAGAGTTAATAAAAAAAGTATTTAGTTTCTTTTGAGTGATCATCGCTTGTTCTTTGGTATTCTGGATTAAATACCTTATGACTTATTTCGGTTATAAATATTTTGGATTGAATACATCATGGTGTTCTTATGAGATAGTGGAGATTCTTAGGAAGATACCTAATCCTCGTGCATTTATGTATCAAAGGTGTGGAGATGGGAGGTAGGGAATGGGAAAAGAGTAAAGCAGATGGCGGGGAGGGGGACGCATGATGATGGGTGGTGGGAGATGGGAAAAGACTGAAGAGATGGGATGTGAATTGGGAGAAGTGGTGGTGGGTAGAGCTGATAATGTGGGTTGGGCCCGCGGGTTGGGTTTTAGCGAGCTGATTTTAACCCGCCACCCATTAACCCATGGGTTAAGGGGGTTGAGCCTGGCCAGCAAACCCGTTTTTTATTTTATTTTTTAAAAAATATATATTTCATATATTTTTTTACTTTTTTATCTCAATATTTTTTTACAAAGAAAAAAGTAATATTAAATTCTATTTTTAGGAAAATTTTGAACATTTATTCATAGGATTGGAAAGAAAATAGCATAAATATGCAATCTTATAGGAAAAATTAAGTAAAAAAGAAAAAAGGAATTTATTTCTATCTAAAAAAAGGAAAAAGTTGGCCGGATGCGGGTTGGGGTTTTCCAGCCTACCAACTGACAGGCTGGCCCGCCCAGCTTGCCAACCCACAACCCGCGGCCTAGCTTGCATTCGCAACACTAGTGGTGGGGGGCATTTCGAAAAAAAACAAGAAGTAAATGTTGTAGATGGGAGAGAGAGAAAGGGCATACATTTCTAACAATTAAAATAGCATGTGGGAGAGAGAGAGGGGCACGTATTTCTTCCAAGCTTTTACTTTGTAGTAATTTTAACTTTTTTTTAATATTATCAATTAAATGTTATTACGTTAATATGATCGGTTTGACATCTAATTGATCTTGACATGATCAATTAATCATTGAACTAATGTATTGACTGATTCAATACCTAATTCGTTTCTTTGAACATTGTGAAAAGCAATATGCTTTGATTACTATGTTTTATTTATTTTCAATTTAATCTTATAAATTTAATAAACTTTCATTATATTATGAATATGCAACAGTTATAGAAACAAATTAAAACGATAAAAGTGATCGATCATATAAAAAAAGATAATTGGCATATGTTAAATTAAAACATTGACAACAATATGATAACAAGTAGTATTTTCCCGTGTATAATTTTTCCCTGATAACAAGTAATATTCAAATTATAAATTAAGTGCAAAAGAAAATATCACTAATATAGTTTTACCGGTGTATGAACAAGCTAGGGATTCATATTCAGCTTTTTTTTTGGTTAAATATATGTATCCTCTTGTATGAGGTAACATTGTTCAAGATATTACTACTTTCAATCCTTAATTTAAAATCAAATTATCTTTTTTGGGATAGATTAAGGAAGTTAATTAACTGATGTATTTATCATTTCCTCCCAAACTAATTTGTTTGATTTATAAACTAATATATAATAACATATATAAATATTTCATAATATATATTATAATTAAATGATTTATTTAGCTTTTATAACCTTCCAAAAAGTTAAGTGAAATTTATATTAAAGATTGAAGGTAACATTAGGTATGCATGATATTGTAGAAGAATAATCTAACTTAATTTTATCCACCCCAAAAAAATCTACATTATCTTGACTTGTTAATTACTATTTAATTAAATTGACGGGGTCGTTTAGTACATGTTTATGTTTCAGCTATAAATATTACTTCCATTCATCGAGATAAGGTTATATCCAATTGTTATTTTGCGGTTTGATTTCTCATTTGATTATCCATGTATTAAATAATTTTTTTCAATACAAATTAATTCCATTCCTTTACTAGCTTGTCGTCCATGTATAAGGCAACATTCATTTAGCAAAACACATAAAATAGGGAAAAAAAAACTGCCCTCCATGCGTTACAATGTACAAGCAACCATATTGGCCGTTATTACATTTTATCACTGAAACTTTGTTTTTTCATTCAAATTAAATGAAATTTTTTTTCACCATATTGGCCGTTATTGTGCACATTAAATGAACTTCCACTTTGTGCTAATAATAAACTTTCCTAGTAAGTAAATGTGAACTTCCTTATTGTGAAATTAACTTCCCTAATATTCAAATACCTAATTTGAAAATGAACCTCCCTATTGTGTAGATGAACTTTCTCTAATGTATAAATAAGCTTCATTATTTTTTTTTGGGGTACTTTATCAGAAACCATGAGCCAATTACTTTTTCAATTAGTGAGTTTTGGCCAATTTTCCCTTAAAATAATGGGCTTTTATATTATTGTTCAAACTAAGTAACTATCAACCACTTAGATTTTGGTTGAATACAAAAACTAAATAATATATATATATATATTTATATCATATTGTAAAAAAAACTCATTTCAAAATAGCATGCGTTAATGCGATATAATCAATATGCCAGTATAAAATATAATATTGTATAGTATGTTGCACTATTCATAAGCCATTAATAATATGACTTATTTCTCGTTCATTTATAAATGCATCGTGACGGACCCATCAACTAGCTAGTATATTTGAAAATAAATGAACCATTTTTTAAAAAATAGAAATATAAAAATGTATCCATAATTGTGCACATTTTACGAGCCGTTAATTAAAAAATAAAAATAAGACACAAGTGCCCCTTATGCATCATAAGAAATCATCTTGGCCGTTGAGCCCCATTTCATCACCAAGACACACTGCTTCTTCTTTCAAATCGTTATCCACTCATCAGCTGCATATATGCCATACCTTCAACTTCTTAATGTAAAGTTATGATCCATCTCTCCACTAAATTAAACTGATTTTTTCCTTTTATTAATATAATAAGAATTTCTTTTCTTCTATAAATCCCCTCCAAGACCCATCACTTTTCTTCATTCCCATTCACTATTGATTCCTTTTTTCTTTGCATTCATTCATAGGAAACAATGGCGTTCATAAGGAACTTGTGTGCCGTTCTTGTTCTTTTTGAAGCGTCTTATGAAGCTAGGGTTTTAAAAGTACCCTCTTCTTCTTCATCACCTAGTGGTGGTGGGTTTGTTTAAACCAGTGGTACCGAGTTTCTGGTGGATGGCTCTCCATTTTTCTTCAATGGCTTCAATTCTTATTGGATGATGAATATGGCTGTTGATCCAAATCAAAGATACAAAATCTCAAATGTGTTTGGAGAGGCTTCATCTATTGGCCTCTCTGCGTGTCGAACTTGGGCGTTTAATGATGGTGGATATCGGCCTCTTCAAATATCACCTGGTGTATATGACGAGAACGTCTTCCAGGTTTAATTATTATTTTCTTCGCTTTTCAATTGATTCATCTCCACAAACAATTTATTTCAGTTTTAATTTAAGCAAATCACTATAACACTGTAACACTTGGCGGCCAGTTGGATATGAACGGGTTAAGAGAAATAGCATGCAGTGATATTTTTTTTTAATCATGCATGTTTTATTCATAAATGTTCTAATTACTTGTGAATTAATGTTTTTTATTTAAATATTACTCTTTTCAGAGAATTAAAAGTACTTTACATTGTTTTGATTATGATTGATTTAACTCTGGATCAACCACTGACCCTTAAATAATTGTTTCAACTGCTCAAATGATCTGTCCTGTGTTTCGTATCTTTCTTAACATAGTATATTTGCTGGTTATTAATTGCAGGCACTGGATTTTGTGGTAGCAGAAGCAAGAAAGTACAGCTTGAAGTTGATTTTAAGTTTAGTGAACAATTACCATGATTTTGGAGGAAGACCTCAGTATGTTCAATGGGCCAATACTTCTGGCGTTCTTGTTACTAATGATGACGATTTTTACACCAATCCAGTCATTAAGGGATATTACAAAAATCATGTTACGGTAAGTTTAACTTATAGCCAATTTATAACCAAATAAGTAAATCCAGTCATTTTTTTTTGACGTTGATCATGAATCATATATATGTTATTGAAATTGGATTAAATTTTTATGACTTGTGTGCTAATTAGCATGACTTGTGGTCATCATCGTTATCCTTTTTTTTTTTTTTTTTTGCGTACCATCATTATCATTATTTATTTATAGAAAGTGCTAACGAGGATGAACACAATCACTAACATAGCTTACAAGGATGATCCCACCATCATGGCTTGGGAACTTATCAATGAACCATGATGCGATGTTGATTCTTCTGGAAGCACCACACATGTGAGTTAGTTTATATCCTCAATGATTAATTATTTCCCTGAAATTAACACTTAATTATTGCGTGCAATACCAGTTTGATTCTATTTATTGAGAGGAGAGAATGAATTTTTTGTCATATTTATAAGTCACTTCATAAAATTTTTTATATTAATGTACAATTTTCCCATTAATTTTATTATTAGGTTAACTTTGTTTTCATAAGTTATAATGTATATTAAATAGGATCATAGGTTTTTCTTGATCCGTATGAAACATACAACAAATTACTTTGTTGTATATTATATTATTATGATAACTTTGTTTTCATAGGTTTTTCCCTGAAATTAAAAAGTAGTTGAATTTTAATGTTTTTCATGAAACATATCGCAAATGACCTGTAAATAGGATGATAGGATTATTGTTGAATTGAGTGAGTAGCTTATTTTTTCAATGATAATCTTTCTCCTACAATTAACGATTAATTATTGTGCTTAATTACAATAAACAAATCATGATTAAATAATTAGTTAGTGTTTTGTTGATTGTGATTATGATTAGGGTTGGGTTCAAGAGATGGCTGGTTTTGTGAAATCAATTGATGAGAATCACTTGTTGGAAGTTGGCATGGAAGGATTTTATGGAGACTCAGCTCCTGAGAGGAAGCAATACAATCCTGGTTTGCAAGTTGGAACTGATTTCATCAAAACCAATCTCATTGACCAAATTGACTTTGCCACAATCCATGCATACCCTGATGCTTGGTAATTTTAATCATTTTTCAGCACTCTCAATTAATTATGCAATACGAATTTCCATTTTGTAAATAAAAAATGTAAATAAAAAATTTCTAAAGCTTTTACCAAATATTTCCTAGAATGTATAGATGCATATTTACTAAAAGCTTATTTGAAGCTAAATATAACCCAAATCTCTCCGAAGATTATGTTATTTTTTTAATCAGTACGTAGAGTCCCTCCGGAAAATAACTTTTTAAGCTTTATTTGGTAATATTAATTTCTTAATGAAAATGATATAGATTTAATTTTTCACTTTTATACCACGAAAATACATACCATATTTTAGAGAGTATACATTAATATACAAACCTTGTTGGTTGATCTAGTAAATGATATCATCCTCTAAAAAAGAAAATAGAAATTTCAATTCTAAAAAAACACACTTGTAAGTATTTATTGAAAAAAAAGAACCCCCTTTGCGCTAAAAATCTCAAAGGAATTAGCCTTAATTTCAAGGCATGGCTTAGGATACTCTATATCAATTAAAAAAATATAATCAAAATACTGTCAAGAAAAATTTGATTTTATGTATGTTCATTAGAAATTTGGTATTTGAAACGCAGGTTAGGAGGACAAAACGACATGGATCAAACGACATTCATGCAGACATATATGACAAGTCATTGGGACGACTCAAGAACAATAATAAAGAAGCCACTGGTGCTGACAAAATTCGTAAAGTCTAAGAAAGATCCAGGCTACAAAATCAATGTTAGAGATTCATACATGAACTATGTTTACTCAAGAATCTACGATTTGGCCAAAACGGAGGAACTTTTGCTGGTGGCTTGGTTTGGCAACTCGTGGATGAAGATATGGATTCGTTCAGTGATGGGTATGAGATTGTTTTGTCCCAAGACAGTTCCACAAGCAGTGTTATTAGTCAGCAATCATCTAGAATGACTGCGCTTACTGATAGTAGCTCCGATGAACAAGCCGCCGGTCAACCCAGTATATCACCTGTCACATCGCCCATTGCACAACCTGGTATATCGTCGCATGTTGCATCACCACCCGTTGCACAACCATGATTGATAGATTTATTATTGATTAATAAATTTGGATAATATTTGAGTTTGATGGAAGAGATCATAGTTGCGATACTTCCATTTTACATATTGTTGTTCCAATTCGGTAGGTTAGGGTGATGCTGTTTACTGCCTCAACTAAGCCTTTGAGAAAAGCATATTCTTCTTGTCTTCTTATTTAGGGTCTGTTTGACCGTTGTTTATTGTTTAATATAAATTAATTTTCTTAAGTAAAAAATTGAATTCAAAGAGCTATAATGAAATCAATTGATCGAGGAAATATTTTTAGATGTAGAACACAGAATGCAATACTTGTGTATTGAGTGAAAACATTTATTTCCTTCGTATTCTACTTATAAGTCATCTTCAGAATTTTTTTATTAAATTAAAAGAAAACCATAAAATTTATTAACTCCATCTAAAGAGCCAAAGTTTCCAACATTTCTCATATTAAATAAATCCTTAAAAAATTTCATTTTCTTACCTCAACATTTAATAGGCTAAAAGAGAAGAAAATGTGATAAATAATTAATAGGGTGCCTATATACAGCTCTGGATTAGGTATATCAGTTATGGCCAGTCTCTCGCAAAATGACAAATTAAGGTTCAAATTCATGCTGAAAGAGGTATCAAAATTTAGTGTTGAATGATGCCTTCAATAAAATTACTTCCAGCTTGTAAAAAAAAAATTAATATGGTGTACTGCAAAATGGGCTACAAATCCCCTTCTCTAGACACCTTTAAAATATGATTAGAGAAATTTTTTTATTAATATTGTTATGATGTTGAGTCATGGCTCACAAATCAACAAAAGGTTGTCAACTTTGTTGATGCTTGGCGTTGTCCTGAATGATGCAAAGAAGAAGCAGATTACCAGTCCTGCCGTCAAATAATGGCTTGAAGATCTGAAAGATGCTATTTATGATGCAGAGGATTTGCTTGATGAAATGAACACCCTGTCACTTAGATACAAGGTGGAGAGGGAAGATTCTCGACACCTTACTAAGAAGGTGTGATCCTCCTTTTGTTCTTCTTTTGGAGAAGCATTAATGTAATATTCAGTCCCTAAAGTTTACTCTCATTTTGGTTTTTACTTGTCAAGTTTTAAGCCAGTGAATTTAACATCTGAAAGGGTAAAATAGCCTATATTTTTATTAGATTATAGGGACCAATACTTTAAATAAAATGAAATTTGAGGAATCAAAATCAGTGTTTTTAAACTCGATAAATGAAAATGAGAATGGATTTGAAATACCAAAAATTATATTAACCCTTTATAAGGAATTTAACTGGGGCATGACCAATTCGAAGGCTTGAAGAAACATCTCAAAGGCTTGAACACTTTGCCAAAGAAAAGTGATCACAGCTATCTACCGTACGGGAGGCTTAGGGGGAAACTACCCTTGCCCAACTGCTTTACAATGATAACAAGGTGCAAGACCATTTTGATATTTAGGCTTGGGCATGTGTTTCAGATAATTTTAGTGTTCTTTTCGATGTTTCGTGTGACAAAAATCTAGTGTCAAAAGTCTATGAAAGTAAAAACTTAAACTTTCTTTACGTTGAATTAAGCAATATCCTAATGTTAAGGATTTCATGTCATTTCAACATATTTCCTAGTGTTTTACACACTTCTTAATATATTTGTGGACATTTTGACTTTCATTTTAAATAGAGATAACATTAAAAAATTGTTGAATTTATAAGTAGAGTTAATGCAGATTATGAATTTTTTTTATTGTGATTTCACAGATAATTAATTATGTTTTGTTGATTGTGATTATGATTAGGGTTGGGTTCAAGAGATGGCTGGTTTTGTGAAATCAATTGATGAGAATCACTTGTTGGAAGTTGGCATGGAGGATTTTATGGAGACTCAGGTCCTGAGAGGAAGCAATACAATACTGGTTTTCAAGTTGGAACTGATTTCATCAAAACGAATCTCATCGACCAAATTGACTTTGCCACAATCCATGCATACCCTGATGCTTGGTAATTTTAATTATTATTTTTTCAGCAATCTCAATTAATTATGCAATACGAATTTCCATTTTGTAAATAAAAAATGTAAGAGTTGCTTCTATTATTTATTTTCTAAAACTTTTAATAAATATTTCCTAGCATGTATAGATACAAATTCACTCAAAGCTTATTTGAAGCCAAATATAACCCAACTCCCTCCGAAGATTATTTTATTTTTCAATTAGTACTAGAATTTACCGAAAAATAAATTTGTAAAGCTTTATTTTATAATATTAATTTCTTAATGAAAATCATTATAGATTCAATTTTTTTTACTTTTATATCATGAACATACATACCAGTTTTTTAGAGAGTAGACATATAACATATAAACCTTGTTGGTTGACCTAGTAAATGGTATCATCGTCTAGGAAGAAAATACAAATTTAAATTTCAAAAAACGCATTTGTAAGTATTTATGAAAAAAAAAACCGGTTGCACTGTAAACCTCAAAGGAATTAGCCTTAAGTTCAAATCATGGCTTAGGATACCCTATATCAAATAAAAAATATAAGCGAAATACCGCCTAGAAAAATTTGATTTTATGTATATTAATTAGAAGTTTGGTATTTGAAACGCAGGTTAGGAGAACAAAACGACACGGATCAAATGAAATTCATGCTAACATAGATGACGAGTCATTGAGACAACTCCAGAACAGTAATAAAGAAGCCTAAATGGCTTATATTCTAATGTGTCCTTTGGAGGTTAGGGTGATATCGTTTTCTCGACCGACATCGGCTTTTTAATGGATTAGCTTTGTTTTAGCCTAAATGGGTTATATTCCAATGTGCTGTTCTTGGGCTTCTTGAAGTGGGTGTTTCATGTCTGCTTAGTTAGGGTTTGCTCGACATCTGTTTAATATAAATTAATTTTCTTCAATAAAATATTTAAATTCAAATAGCTAAAATGAAATAAATGAATCGAGGAAATAGTTTTAGATAGATAATGCAAGACTCACGTATTGAGTGAAAACATTTATTTCCTCCTATTCTACTAATAAGTCATCTCCGGAATTTTTTTTTTGCTAAATTTAAAGAAAACCATAAAATTTATTAACTGGTTTCCTGATCTTCCAACATTTCTCTATTAAATAAATCCTTAAAAAAATTTCATTTTCTTACCTCAATATTTAATAGGGTAAAAGAGAAAAAAATGTAATAAGTAATTAATATGAAGTCTTATACCAATGTGGATTAGATATATTAGATGGGTTATTCTCTCGTATAGTGATGAAGCAAGGTTCAAATATACACTTGAAGGGGTGTCAATATTTAGTATCGAATGGTCCCTTGAATAACATTAACGTCAGCTTATAAAAAATTAATATGGTGTATTATAAAATGGGCTACAAATCCCCTGCTCTAAATACCTTAAAAATACGATTAGAGAGATCTTTTTCTTTCTTTATTAATATTTTTATGATATAGGGTCATCGCTCACCAATCAACAAAAAGTTGTTAACTCTGTTGATGCTTTTGTGTAGTCCTAAATGATGCACGGGAGAAGCAAATTACCAATCCAGCAGTCAAAGAATGGTTTGAAGAGTTGAGAGATGCTATTTATGATACAGAGACTGTGCTTGATGAAATGAACACCCTGTCTCTCAGATGCAAGGTGGAGCGACCAGATTCTTGAAACCTTTCTATTTTTGGGGAGAATAAGATTTCTTGAAAATCTCAGTAGCAAAGTACACTAACAAACACATTAATATGTATTATTATTATTATAACTATCTATGACTATGAGCATACCTTACTACATGCTAACGAAACTGAACTAGTATATGGTCAATACACAATATAAGTAAAGATTTGCATTCTCGATATCACATAGCTTAATCAACTCATACAATCATGACAACTAGTCATATAAACAATCATAAGAATTAATAATGTAAGAGTTAGTAAATTTCTACTTGTTACTACTTATTTAACTTGAGCTTGCTCTGCTCAAAAATATCTTTTCGTGACTTCACTGAGTTTTCCCTTTTCCAAGCTTTCCTATACTTTTCATTTTTTTATAAGCAAATGACTTTGAACATAAGACTGAAACTATTTTTATAAATTCACATAATCCTCAAGCTATTTTCCCCCCTTTTTACCATAATTATCTTAGGCCTCTAGTCATTTCACATAATTATATTTGGCTCAAAATCCCAAAATTAGCCAAATATTAATAAATTATTAAAAATTCATTTTGAGGTTATTTCTGGTATTTTAACCTCAATCTTGCCTCGAATATGCTTTCAGGAATTATTCTTCACATTTCTGATCCTTGGGGAAATTTCTTATTTTTTGGTTGAAATTACCAAAATACCCCTGACTTTTACCATAATTACCATTCCATCCTTACTTGACTAACAAGTACTTGTATCATTTCTTGAACTTCTAACACTTAAACAAGCTCTAACAAACTTTTACTCACTCGTTTAGCCTTTTATTTTTGGTATTAAAAGTGCAGATGTTACATTTCTCTCCCTAATTAATGTAAACTCCATCCTCAAAATTTTACTTACCTTACTCAAAATCTTTAGGTACTTTGCACATATCTCATTTTCCACCCTTCCAGACCATTTGACCATCGAAATACTCTTGTCGATAAGTTGCTTCGCTTTGTTGTCTATAATTCGATGTGATCGTACCTCATATAACTAGTTATCTTGCAATATATTTATATTCTATATCATGTATTGGGTCTTGATCATTTGGGAAACATGGAAAACATCATGGAGTTGACTTGAGTTTGGGGGTCAGGCTAAACGATAAGCTACAGGTCCAGCTTTAAAGAGAATTTGAAATGGCCTTATGTACTTTGGACTTAGCTTCTTAGTTTTCATAGACCGACCAGTAGTTGGAGATATCTTGAGAAACACATGATCTCTAACTCCAACAATCATCTTCTATTGTCAGCATAACTCTTTTATCGATTTTGTGCTGCATGTAACTTTTTCTTTATTAGCTCAATCTTTACAGCTGTTTGATCTACTATATTTGGATGATATATAATTTTCTATTGAGATTCGTCCAACATAAAGGGCAGCTACACTTTACTCATTCTTTCACAATGCCTCATATAATGCCATGTTTATGCTAGAATGATATCTGTTGTGAACAATTTTAGCTAACGGCAAATACACATCCCAACTTCCTTTTTGTTCTAAAACACTTGCTCTTAACATATCTTTGAGTGCTTGAACCCTAGTCTCAAAATGTCCATCTATTTAAGGGTAATAAACTATGCTAAAACTTAGCTTTGTGCCAAGTGCCTCTAGTAGAGATCTTCTAAATCTTGACATAAACCTATATCTCTAGCTAATAAAGTTTCTTTGGCACTCAGGTAATCTCTATATCTCTTTGACATATAACTGATCCACCTTTTCTAAAAGTTAATGGGATTGAATTGTGAGAAAATGCGGTAACTTAGTCAAACTAGCCATTATGACCTATATATTATTATGTTTTAATGCTTTAAGCACACTAACAATGAATTCCATCATTACCCTATGTCACTTTGTTTCTGTAATCTATGGGCATTACAACAATCATGGTGACAATGATACTCTATCTTTACTCTTTGACAAGTGAGGCATCTTGCCACTTATTATGTAATATCTCTTTTTATTCTAAGCCGCTGAAATTCTTCAATCATGATGCACGTTAATCATGCTCTAGTAGATAGGGTACTTACTCTTAGGAGCCTCATCTGGATTTTGCTGCCTTAGAGCAGACTTTAGAGGGATATAATATATTTCCGTAAGCTTTAACATTCTATTAGAGGACTTCTTAAAATCTCTTACTTCCTCTTGACTCATATGTGCCTTCATAGATTTGGCAAAGTCATCATGCATCTTGGCTTCTTCATCTCTTCTTCCAAATTACTTACTCTTATAATCACTATATAACTCTAAGCTGCTTCATATAGATACTGCCTCCATATCTTTAGAGTATATAGTATTGATACTAGCTCTAAATCATACGTAAGTAAGGTTTTAATTGTTGTGAGGCATATGTTACCACTATAGTTTGCTGCATTAAAAATACATGACAATCCATGCTTACTAACATCACTGTAAACTATATAAGTCTACTTAAGATTGTGAATTACTAACACTAGATCATAGTTAGTCTTCTTCTACCTTTTGAAAACTTGCATCACATCTGTTATCCCACAAAATGCTAGCTCTTTCTTATGAGCTTAGTTAGCATTAATGTAACTCAAGAAAAAGTCATGTATAGAGCTTTTGTAATAATTTGCTAAACCCAAAAATTTTCTAATCTCTATGGTTGTCTTAGGTTGTTTTCATCTTAGGACTACTTTTTTGCTTTTTGGCAACCCCTTCCCGAGAGAGATCACATGATCTAGGAATCTTACTTCTATTAACCAAAAATCACACTTTTTGAGTTTAGCATATATACATTTTTCTTTAAAACACCCAAAATAATTCTCAAATACCTTTCATGCTCCTTTAAAGATTTAGAGCATACTAGAATATAATCTATGTAGACAGCAACAAAGTAGTTTAGGTATTGCAAAAAAAAATCAATTCATGTAACTTGTGAATACTACAGGGGCATTCTTCAAGCCAATGACATATTGAGAAACTTATAACAGCCATATCTAGCTCTAGATGTTATTTGTAGAACATTTTCAGCTTCAACTCTAAGCTGATGATAGCCTGACCTCAACCCAATCTGTAAGAGTATATTCTCTTCAATTAAGCTATTGGCAAATCATTGATTTTTGGGAGAACACTAGTTCTTAGCGTTCAATTTATTTATCTCCTAATAATCAATGATAACTTTAAGCTTCTATCCTTCTTCATTTATGCCCATCTTTTCATAAGAGTGCCTTAGCATTATGCTTATTATTATGGTATTCTATTAAATCATGCTTATTTGCTTAACAATCTCTAGCTTTACTTTTTGACTTTGGTTTGGCGTCTTACTTTCTCAAGTCCTTCTTTACTCTACTTACAAGCTTCTTCTATACTTTTCATAGTTTTTCCCTTCTCTCTTTGGCTTTCACTAGCCTCTTTAACTTTACATTGGGGTTTTACCTCTTGATACTCAGTTAATTCATATGGTGTTTGAGCTCTTTCTATTTCTATTACATACTTAGCTTGCCTGACTGTAACCTATTCAGGACCTATGGCTCTATACTTTACATAACTTTTCTTTCTTGTATTAATAATGGAATAAGCTCATCCTAATTGACAACTGTGATATCCAAAGAAATAGTCGAGGTTACACTCTCCTTACTAGCTAACTATCATGAGGAAGTTTTCTTATCTTAATCTCACCCTTGGTCATCTTATTCTCTTGTCCCAAATGGCAACATAATGCTTATAGCTCTGAGGCTTCTCATAAAGGCTCCATTCCTTCCTTACTTCCTTTCTTTATTGAGGTTATAGTGACCATGAAAGCTTAAACTCTCTTCTATGTGCTTGGTCCCAGACCTTCGCCTCTTTCATATCATTTATGAAATTATTTTTACTCTTTGGAAACTTTAGACTGCCAAACATGTGTTAAGAATAAGTCAACTATCATCAGTAGGTAACTTGAGAGATAATTCTCAAAGTCTAATTATAGAAGTCAGTATTGCCCTCTTAGGCCCTACTCATTCCTCCTTGTCACTTTAGAGTCTTTTCTCTAATTTTATACAATTCTTAGATTTTTCATTTTCTTAAATCATCTCATTGTTTCTGTCTCTATACCTTGCTAACCTTCCGAAATCATCCTTCTTTCTTATTAATTTAACTCATAATTTTTATCTTTCTTATGCCACATTCTCTCTACTGTACCTCTTCGATTTTTAGGCATTGATTTATTTCTTTAGCCAATTTATTCACTATCCTTCGTATGCCAACCTGCTATATCCCAGGACTTAACAATCCTTAATATTTCTAATAGTCTTCAAAACATTACAGAGAGAGGACTTATCACCTTTTATTTTCTTCACCTTTCATAACTCTTTAGTACCCTACTAGCCCAAGAAGATTCTACCCTCGTAGTACTCTTATTTGGGGAAAGGGTTGCTCAGCATGCCTTACTTTTACTTCTTACTCTCATTCTTGTGGAAAAACCTAAGGAGCACACACTTGCTTCCCATTGTAATATCTATCAAACTTTATCCTTGTATATCAGAGATTCGCTTTTCTCCCTATCTACGAAGAAGAAGATATAATAATCTTCTCTTAGTCTATTAGGGATTTGCTTTCCTCCTTGTCTATTAGGGAAGTAGCTTACCTTTTGCTAGGGCAATATCATCTTGGTATCAAAGGATCACCACCCGAACTTAGAGAGATACTTCTTGACTAAGGCTTCTCTTTTGCATAATTTATGTTAGGTACTTCCTTTTCTTATCATGTTGTATTGTATTGCATTCAAGTTTGGAAAATCTCTCTTGACTTGCTTAATCACTTAGTAGTAAGTACTTCTTTGAAGTAAGGTCAGCTCTGCTTTATTTTGTCTCAGTTGCCCTTCCATTTCTCTTACAAAGGGCAATTGTCAACTCCACTATCGAGGCTCACTTTCCAACTCGTAGGCTGTTAACTGGGCTTTCACCTTTGAAAAACAACCAATTACACTGAAAATTTTCTCAAACTGAGTAATCCAATCTTTTGTAATTTGCACGTTAAAAGATCTTCAAACGATGGGAGATCATGCTTGCAAAATCTAGCAATCCACAGCTGAACATTTTCTTGTTCAGCTACTTACCTAGTCGATTCTTGCTGTTGTACTTGGGATGGATCAGGTGATTGTGGCTATTGTTACAGCTGCACTTAGGGTAACCTGTCATCTTGTTCTTGATAAGCTTGTCTCGCCCTAAGTTTAGAAATCAAAGCATCATACTCATTTAGTCTTTGTAAATTTACTTGCTTGGGGCCTTCCCTTTTAACTTCGATACCACCTTTATGGGTATTACTATGTTCATGTACCTTTTAAAGATCATAGGTACTCTACTAGCCTCAACTTTACAAAGCATCTCCTTTATCATAGGGACATTACTTTCTTATTTTTCATAACTCTGATCATTCCTTAATCATCTCCTAACTCACTTATCAGAATGGAGATTTTCCATACACTCATCATTTCTCAATCCTTAATCTATTGTTGCTGAGCAGATACTACGAAATACAAAATTAATTTAAACAAGAGTGACATCTTTCTCAACATAATCTGCACTTGAATTGTCTTTATCTTATCATGACATTCCTTCTAACCAATCGGATGGAACTCTTATCCATTCAAGGAATTAATGCATTACTAACTCCCTGGCAATATGCTCTGGAATATATTCAATTGTGACTAGTTCATTACACTCAAATAGTATCTTAAGCTCAGACATACTAGACACCAGACTAAGTTTTTAGCACTAAGCAAGAAATCTCTTAAGGGACCTCTCCTATCCAATTGTCACATAAACTAACTAATGAGATTATTATATTAGAGCCAACTTCAAGTATTATCCCAATCTTATTATATTATTATATTAGTATTATATTATTATATTAGTATATTAGTATATTAGTATAATTATCCCAAACTAACTAACTAATTATATTATTATATTAGTATAATCCCAATCTTCCTCTGGATCTTCTTCTTTTTCTAAATTGGATACTGCTTTAACTTTCGGCAAGTGAGGATTCTAATCAATCCTCTTCTCATGTGGTAATTTCTTCCTTAAGTTACCACATTATCCGGAGTCTAAAGTCTTTTTCTCTAGTTTACTGGTGGCTCCAAGTAAACATTACGATTGGATGAATGGTTGAGATAACACTTGATACAAACTTACTATTAGGTTAAATCACTTCTATACTTACTTTCCTCTCCAAAGCACACAGCGAGGCACCCCTAATACCATTTCCTCCCATCCAATACAATATTAACATTATCACATTATTGCACTCACAACATAATCAAGACCACAATGATTCGTACATTGCTAGAACCGAGCTTTGATACCAAACAATGTCACGTCACTTTTTATTACCTTTTCTATTCATTGGAGATCATATCTCCACACTAAAATACATTCCAATATCTAAAATTAGTAAACCAAGTTAAATTTGAAAACTTTTCTCGCATTACTATTCATTTGCACTATTTACTTGGTAAAAATTCTGAAATTTTGGCTAAACTTAAAAAATTATAAATAATTCCAAAAAATTCAAAATTAAGTAGTTCAAGTCTCCAATTTAAGCTTATATAATCCTCTATAGGAAAAAAAAAACTCATTTGGCCAAAATCTTGCTCAATTGATACAGTTTATTGTGCCATGTTACACTATTCCTTTGGTCATTTTTGGATTTTCCTGCATTTTTCTAGATTTTCTTCAAATTTTGAA
Organism: Vachellia pachyceras; assembly: GCA_025593235.1. Taxonomy (NCBI): domain Eukaryota; kingdom Viridiplantae; phylum Streptophyta; class Magnoliopsida; order Fabales; family Fabaceae; genus Vachellia; species Vachellia pachyceras. The sequence goes on along the minus strand of JANTPZ010090101.1, from coordinate 14,552 downwards.
AATACGTAACTTTTTATGTGCACATACAATTTAGGCAACTTAGGACTCATTTTAAAGCTTGAAATGCATACTATTTAACCGGAAAGTTTCATAAGATTTGGATCTTATTTGCTTTGTTTTCAACTTAGCTCAACTTAAGGGTTTGTTAAGGGTGTTGGACCCTTTTTCCACTTGTCAACTCATTTACTTTAGATCATGTGTGCATACATCTTAAAAACCATGGATACTTAACATATTCAACATAATTATCCAGCATTCACATAATGCACCACATGCTGAAAATGCTATCACACAAAATTTTGCATCACAACTTGGGTATTTAATTACACAATTTGTCTAATTTTTCATATTAACTTGAGTCATTCCTCCTCTTTTAGGATTCCTTCTTGCCTGTGAGCATGGACCTAAAGTTTGTATTTTAGGGGAGAATGTGATTTCTTGAAAATATTAGTGGCAAAGTACACATGCACATTAATATGCTGCTAAACTAATTAGCACATAGCTAATGCACAACACAAGTAAACATTTGCATTCTCAATATCACATAGCTCCAACTCATACAATCATGGAAAATAATCATATAAATAATTATAAGCTTTATTAACACAAGAGTTAGTATAATTGCTACATGTTACTCCTTGCTAACCTAAGCTTGCTTTGCTTTGAGCTCCTAAGTCTTGTAGGCTTCCCTACTATCTCTTGTGCTTTAGAATCTGGTCAACCTACTCTTTTCCTCTTCATTTTTCTTCCTCTCCTTTCTCTCATTTCTCCTTTTCACTTTTTCCCCTTCTCTTTCTTTCTTTTCTCCTTTCTTTCCTCTTTCTCTTTTCTCCTTTCCTTTCCTTTTCTCTTTCTTTCCTCTCTTCCTCTCTTATTGGCCATGCTTCCTCCTCCTATTTATAGCCAAAATCTTGGCTTGTTCTCCAAGTAGCTTTACTTAGAGAGCAAGTCTTCAAGTACAGGCTGCCTTCCAGGTTCCATTGATATATGATAATGCCACTTTTTTATTAAAAAAATTTCCTGTATAAATACCACATATTTTTGCTTTTTCATATGGTTACTAAAATACCAATTGGATAACTCTAAGCCTCTCAAATTAATTATTTTCTTTTTCTCCTTTAATTTCTTTTACTTGGAGGCTAAGTAAAATTCTCCGAGGATTCTTTTCAGGATTCCCTTGATCTCATGACCAATCCATCATCATAGTAAATTCCCATAATTCAAGAGTTACTTTTTTAATTTTTCTCCATATCAAACTCTTCCCGAAGATACCTTTTCGTGACTTCCCTGGTTTTTCCCTTTTCTGAGCTTTGCTGTACTTTTCATTTTCTTAAAAGCAAATGATTTTGAACTTAAGCCTAAAACTATTTTTTATAAATTCACATAATCCTCAAGCTATTTTTGCCCTTTTAACCATAATTTTCTGGGGCTTCTTGCCAAATATTAATTACTAAAAATCCATTTGATGTTATTTCTGGATTTTATCTCAATCTTGCCTCAAATATGCTTCAGAGAATTATTCTCCACATTTTCGTTCCTTAGGGAAATTTCCTAATATTTTGATTGAAATTAACAAAATACCTTTGACTTGTACCGTAATTACCATTGTCTCCTTACATAACTAAAAAATAATTATATCGTTTCTTATAACTTCTAACACTTAAACAAGCCTCTAACTAACTTTTACTCATTCATTGTACAAAAAATGCAAATGTTATACAATGAGTCTATCAAAATAGTAACTGAAGATAAAATTTTCCATTTAAATGTGAGAACTATTCAGAAGTTTGAAAATTATTTGTTAATTTTTAAGTTATAATACAATTCTCGATGTAAATATCATAAAGAAATAATAAAGTTTTTTTCAAGAAGAAAAGCATGCATGTATATGTATACATTGGTCATATGCAAAAAAATTTTTTGGTGATATGCTCAAATATTCTATTTAATTAAAATGTTTATGTTTTTCATCCAATAGAAAAATTTTTATGTTTTTAAATAATACTAATTATTAAATTTAAAAAGTTTGCTTATAAATTGAGAGGGATGGATAAAGAAAGTTGCAAGAGACACTAATCAAATCTATAGAGTTCTTTTAGCTCTCTAATATATCATCATGAATAAGCCTATCATATAAAATTGAATATTATGTAAAATCTATCCATTAAGTACAAAAACGATTAGTCTATAATTATGATAAGCTTTTACTAATAAAAGACCAATAATCAATTAATCGTTTTTCCATGAAAAGTAAAAAATTAATAAATACTATAAGGGAGGATATAAAAATCAATCAACTTATTTCTCTATTTTATGCTTTTGCAATCTTATTATCCAATTATTCCTTCTACTATTGGTCAATTATTCTTTCTCCTATTGGTTAATTACTTCCTTGATTATTACATCTATTTGTTACATCATTTTTCTCATCATTTTCCAATGATTAAATGGCAGGCCAAATTCTCTCTCCCCTCTCAACCTTTTTAATAGTTTGCATACATCTCTTTCCAATTCTCTCCCCCTAATATTTGCATTTATCTTCTTCAATTTCTTCTTTATGCGGAAAAACAAGAAATTATAATATTTTTATATAATATTTAATTTTATAAAAATTATAATAGATATAATAAATTCTATCAGAAAGAAATTTATAAAGGGGTATATGAACTAGACAAAATTTAAAAATTAGTACAAGTTGAACAAAATTTTATTATTCATAAAGTTTTCATGTAAGTTAATAATATAAGATAAATGATTTTATTCTCCCTTATATAATTTCAACATAATTATACATAATTGTATTTAATAAGAGTTTTCTTATTGCAAAAATTATATATTATGTGTAATTTTTCTTTTAAAAAAGATTTGGCCTGCCTGCCCCAGCCAACTATAGAAAAATAAAAAGTAAATCAAGTTTTTGAATAATTATTTTGTTCACCTTTTTTCCTTTGATATAAACTAGGTTACTCTATTTACAGGCTTAATTTATTTTGTTTCTGGAGCAGATCTTTCTATTATTTAAGTAATAATTTTAATATACACAAAAGTTCTATAAATGACGAAATCAAAAATGACATAGGGAGTGGTAGAGAGACAGAGAGGATGCAGTGAGTTGATGAGAGGTGCCATTATTATAGTTATTATTATAGAGAGCGAGTGTAATATCCCAAATTTTGAAAGACTAATTTAAGTATCATAATGATGAAAGATTTTATGGGAGGACTTAAGTTAAGGATAATTAAAGTATAAATTTGGCCTAAATTTAATTAATTGAAACCATGATATGGTTATCCCTTAACCCTATATTTTCCTTCTTGGATCCATTTTATTTTTTTTTTTTGGGTATATTTGGATTCATTTTAGAGGGCAATTGGATAAGCACATACTTAGATCACCAAAGAGCCCAATTTGAGCCCAAAATGAAGGAGGAGGATGTGCTTGAATATGAAAATAAGGAAGGAAATTTCTACATAATTTCACACTCACGCACACACACAAAATTGCTAAATTAGTCAACAAGAAAAAAAAGAAAAAGTAATGGTACATGTAGTGGTTTTATTATTGGTGGATTAGTTTGAATTTTTTTGACTTAATTAAACATGTGTTTGACATCACAATATCCTCATATCTCTGCCCCATTTCGTCCAGCAAGGAGAGAACCATGTGAATGAAGAAATGAGGAAGGAAAAGGAAAGAAAAGAAGGGGGCGTATGGTGTGATGTTATTAGTGGATTAAAAGTAAGACTTGACTTAATTAAATACAGCATTTAACCACAAAATATCCTCTCCATCTTCTTCATTTTCAGCCAGCAAGGAAGGGGGGAGAGAGAAACAAATTTCAGACCCATCTTTAAGCTTCAAAGTTGCTTTACAAGGAACAAGGAGAGAGAAAGAAGACTTCAAGCATAATCACCCCAAACCCCCATTTCTAGCCCAAAGTGCCTTCACAAAACGTGTTCCTCTCATCAAGAGTAACATTTTTATAGTTTTATTTTGTGAAAAGAGGAGTTTGGTGCTGCCCAAGAAGTGTAGTGATTGGAAGAATCAAGAACAAGCTCTAGAAAAGGAAAGATGTGAGTATGAGCATTAATTTGAATCAAGTATCTTGGTATTTGGTTAAGTTTTCATGATTTTTGTTGGCTTCCCTGATTTGGTTAAGACGTAATTTTGGTATTTTAATGATGTTAAGATCATAGAAATGGTGTGATGAATAGTTTATGTATGATGGAGTAAGAGTTTAACATGTTTTGGTGAGGATTGGAAGTTGAATGTGTATTGTGGTTGGAATTGGGAAATTTAGGTCTAAACAGGGTATGAGTAAAGAGTGGGAATTTGTTTATTTTGATGATTTCAATGTGTTTAGAAGCAAAAATTGTTTAGGGCGCAAGTGAGATACTAATGTTTGGGTAAACCTAAACTAAGGCAAATGGTCTCTTGTGCCCACAAAATTTTAGAATATCTTAATACACATCCCAAGCTTTAAAATGAGTCCTATAGCACATTAATTGGATGTGTACAATAAAAATCATGAATTTTTAAATTTGAGGAAAAGAAACTAGAAGTTCCAGTTTTTACTAAATGAGCAGTAGTTTTGTGCTCAAATTCTATACTTGTGTGCCTAATATGATGACTGGTTATTATTTTTTCATGGATAGAGGATTGGAAGAGCTTTAAATAGAGATTTGAAACACTTAAATTGGAGTTTTCTACATCAAGTTATGAATTTCCAAAAATTCTAAGGAATAAGGCTAGATCTTAGGTTAAGTAGGCAAATAAGTCGCTAAGCTATGGAATTTGTAAATAATGTGAATGTAATGCACCCTAAAATAATGTAATGTACCCTAAATTATGTATGGCAGGTCATGACACACACCCAAGCCCAATAAGGAATCATCCAGGAAGGGAGCAGATAGAAGATAAAAGAGAAGAAAGAACATTAAGTAGTTACTCTTTTCCTCTAATGTCATTATGTATTGTTGCCACATGTTTGTTTATGCCATGTTGCCGTAGATGGGCATGAGAACAAGCAAAATCGCTTGCATAAATGTCATGAATATTTCCATGGCCATGATGCAGCAGATAGATGGCAGAGTAGCTAACATCCCCATGTGTGCATGATTAATTATCTATCTGTTAAGGGAAAGTGCACTAGCTTGCTGTTCATTTAGCATGGTTATACTTAAGATTTTGTTCTCTATGGTTTATTTTTACATGCATTAGACTTTAGCTTTGCATATTGATGAGAAATTGTTACTACTGAGATTTCCCAAAATCTTACCATTCCTTCAATCATACAGAATGAACATGTACTCCTAAGGACAAGGACATTGTGTGTGTGCACGGCTGAGAATGATATTAGGAGTCCATAAAGTTTGAGTATATGTTTTATATTTGAATAAACCTATGTAGTTATTCCCAAACTTATAATGTAATTACACTTTTGTTTGCTGAAACGTCCATGATGCAGTGAGCTTTTGCCAATGTTTTGATGAAGCTAAGATGTGAATCCAACTAAAATATTTTGCATGATAAAACTACACATCTTGAGCTTTAGATCATAGGTAGAACATTTAAATTGGAGCTATGTACGAATTATGGTGATTTTCCAAAGTTATAAATAGGAATTTGGAATCAAGTTTTGACCATTTGAATAGTAGTTCTTTCACACGAATTTTTTTTATTTTTACTAGTTCGGTTCTTGCAATTATTTTTCCTTCAAAGAGCACTCATGTAGCTTCATGGAACCACTAAGTTTTGATTTTTCTAGAATTTATAATGAATTTTCAAATTTAATTAGTCCAGAAATCTGGAATTTGCCAAATAAATAGTACCACGAGACACAAATTCTAGATTTGATTTTCTTGAACCTTTAGTTGTCCAAAGTAATTCCAATGCGTATTAAATGGACTATAATATGGTCCACATGTTAAGGTATGACAGCGAGAGAGTGTAGTATAGAATATCCTATTTTAAAGAAAATTTATTATTTAAATAATAAGATTTAAAATAAAACGTATAAACTAACACATAAAAAATTATTTGGGATGTTAAAATTTGATTAACCAATGCACAAATGAATTGGTGCAATGGTGCATGCGAGAATTTCTCTAATACTAAAATATCATATACTATTGTTTTTCACATCATATGCATCACATGGGGTTAACCCTATTTATTTATTATTCTCTAAAAGTTGTTCTCGGTCCTCACATTCAAAATTGATTTTTTATTGCAATATTAAATTATTTATTTCAAATCAATAAATAATGAAATTAAACAAAGGCAGTTAAAAATAAGATATAAGATTTAGAAGAATGGACGTAAACTCAAAAATTCAATATTTTATATTCTTAAAAATTATTTTAAAATTAAATATTCAAGAATTTTTTTTTTTTGGTTGTGGATGAAATTTTCGTGGAAAACGATGGGAGTATTCGTTGTTTTTTTTTTTGTTTTATAGCTATGTTTCATTGTGGGTTTAATGGAACCATATTTTGAATCATCCAAATTAAAATGGTGTGGATGTAAAATTAAGAAAATTCTTATTTTATATTTTGAAATTATTTTTCTTAGGATGAAATTTTCTTAAAGCATAAGTGGGAATTTTTTTCTTAAAAAAGGAATAACTCAAATGAGAGGATAAGATACAATTATTTAATACTCTACTAATTTATTTTGAACAACCCATATAACATTCTATAATATCACACACTATCATTTTCCACATTTTGTGTACCGCACGGGTTTCACTCTAGTTTTGCCTAAAAAATTACACAATATCTCTCGAAATAAAATTTCACAGTAAAGATAGATTGAGAATCGTTTACTTTACTTGTATTGGAAAGTTTGCCTATAAATTGAAAATGATGGACAAAGAAACTACTTCACAAAGACAAGTACAAATTAAAAGACTTCCAAATAGGTTTGAGTCAACAAGACATTATAGTGTTTGTAAAGAAAATTTTAAAATTAACAAGCTCTTAGTTGATATAGCAAGAGGAAGAAAATGCAACTTTGAATTTTAGGACGCGGACTCATTCTAAGGGCTTTAAATTTAATGCTCTTAGCCAATAGAGATCAAAAGGTAATTCTATTGGAATTTGAGCGTATTGTAAATTTCTAATTTTTCAGTGATAAATGATTTTGTAAAAAAAAAGGTGATAGTTAGAAAATTATATTTACTTTAGATTCTATATTTACTGAAACAAAATATTATTAAAAATATAAAAGTAAAAAATATTAAAATCTAGACTGCTTAATTTTAATATGAAGCTCTAATTGTAGTGTTCATCAGCATGGAACCATTTCCAAATTAAAGATTTTAAAATGAACTGAAGAGGAAAAAATTACACAAAATCAGCTTTTATAGAATAATACTTGTACCGACGAAAAAAATAAAAAAATATTCAATTGGAAGTAAGCACTACGATAAGGTACTTCTTGTGGAGAAGAAAAAAAATAAAAAGGCATTGGGTCAGATGGATAAGAAAATTTTTGTTGTGCCCCAATCATACAATAATCAGAGAAGAAACTTTTCAATTGATTTGTCTGAGATTCAAAAATTTTGTTGAATATTATTTTTGTTTTGTTTGTTATTTTAGTTACCTTTGACAACAATTAATGAAGCATTTACAGGAGATTATATACATAAATTACTACTACTACTTTAAAAATATATGTTTTAAATTGGGGAAATCCTTCATTAGAGAATTAATTGGAAAATGAGACCTACTCAGTAGCACATATAGAAGCTCAAGTGCATATGTGAAAGTTCAGGTGCATACATGAAAGTTCAGTTACGTATAACATGAAAGCTCTGTTATATATTATGAAATGTCTCATTTTACAATAAATTCTTTAGTGAGGGACTTTTCCCCAATTCTCCCAAAATATTTTAGTTATAATATAAATTTAATATATCCAAATAGATTTTCTACTATTTGGGAACCTTTTACTTTTCTTAAGCGAAAAATTTTGCCCCACAATTAAGAGGGATATATTTGGGAAAAAAAACCTTTTGTGGGGTTTTCTCAAACAAATCTATTATACTCTTTATTTAGACCTCAAAATCTGGACCCTCTACTATGAATAATGTAAAATAATGATGTACTTTATCAATAAAATGTCACAATTAGTAATCATTAAGATTTCATAGTGACTCTTCTTGTTTAAAATGAAGATCTTCATGAAGAAATTTATTAAAAAATTGACCCAAATTTATTAAAATATTGACCCCTCACCCAAAACAAAACTTCATATCCTTGATATTAATTTTTCATGACACGTATCTTACTCAACATGCCTATCAACCATATACTTTTACCATGTATCGCATATATTTGAAACATTATTTGGAGGTCAAAGACAATCTTTCAAAGTGAAGATATGTGAGATGAGGAATCTTTTACTTTTGATCTCGTGAGGAAAAGTTTGCCAAGATGTTGAGAGTGATTGACAAAACCACTACACAAAGGCTAAAGTTTTTCAAACACATAGAATTATTGAAGCAAAAGGTCTTGTCTCACTTAATGGCATAACTTCACTTTATAAAACTTCCTTGAAATGCATCAACCAAGTTCAAACAAACTCACTTAAGATTTTCCATTTAAATGCAAGGACCATTTAAAAGTTTGAAAGTTACTCTTTTTAAAAAAAAATTAATTACTTTAAATATCAATGAATAAATTTAATCACCCAAAAAAACTTAATGATAACTGAGCAACATAAACATATTATCCTTTTTACGAGGAAACTTGTCATTATATGCTTCTTCTTCTTCTTTTTTTTTTTGGCTGAAAACCATTATATGCTTCTTAATAGCTATAGAGCATTTGGGTAATTGAGTCCCTTCTTTAAGACATCATAGTTGTTTTCATTTTGTTTTTTTCATATAAATACAAGGTATATGATATGATTATGTATTGTATAAAACTTAGGGTCAATATGGAAATTTGCCCTATAAGTTTCCTCTCATGAGTAATGTTATTCTGAAAAGTTTTTTAGACGCAATTTTCATTTAGAAGTTTTAAAATGAAGCAATGTTGCTCTTTATTGTTAAAATTAAAATGTTATTAGTTACATCAATTTTTAATTGTCGACATTAGTTTTTTTTAATGGTAAAAGGAAACATTGCTATATTTTAAAACTCATGGGGCAAATATAAACCTTAACCTTAAAACTTGTGTGTATGATTGTAAAAAAAAAACATATATGAGTGAACCAGTAGTATTGGTTCTAGTAGATTGTGCTTAATGCACTTAAACAAGTGGTCTAAAGTTTAAGTTTGCATGAAGGGTGAAATGCTTTTAGGAGTTATCTCAATTAGATCCAAGCTCAATTATGAATTAGTTATATAAAACAATTTATGTCTGATTGAACATTATTAGATGTATCAATTGTGTGATTTTTTATAACATTTTTATTGAGGAGCCATGTAGTTAGATATTAGCTTAAAGTTGTTTCTAGTCACACTATTTTATTTGTAAATAGAATATAATTGTCTATGAAATGACTGTACGCAACATGTCTGTCCAAATTTAATAACTTTTGTTTGTTATGTCTTGATCAGTGAGTCTATTATTTTGTTAATTTTAAAGTTATAATACTTATCTCTATGTAAACATCATAAAGAAATAATGAAGTTAAAGAAAGACTTGTTATGCAGGATGGGAAAGGGAAAGGGAGAAGGAAGGAAAGAAAGGAGAAAGAGATGGAATAGGAGAGGGAAAACAACAATAATGAGAGAGAGAAACAAGACGAAAAGAGGCAGAGGAGAAAAATCAATGTTATTCAAATCATCAAATGTGCAAGCAAAAGAGTTAATGTGATATTTATAGGTCTCAAACTAACGCTAGAAATTAATGATAGAATATTCTAGAAATTTAAAATTAAATGTAAATGAAAATTAATGATAAAATATGACAATCAATCAACATTAAATATATATATTCCTTTATAATGATAAATACCCTAAATATATAAAAAAAATCCTAGTAAACCATTATTCTATATTCCATCATTTCTCCCCCATTTGAAGAACTCGATTTTTGATGAGTTAAAATGAAGGCATAGAGTTAGGGAATAATGGAATGCAAGCGATTCTTCCATATGGAAATCCTTTCTGACAAGTGAAATAGCGAAAAAACCACAACAAGAGTGAGCAACTTGATGATAATGAACATATGAAAAACCTTTCTACCAAATGAGATAGTGAAAGAGAACAACATGAAAAAAATACATAACCAGATCATCTACAGCTCCAGGAAAGCCTTTATCAATAAAAGGTCACTAGTTCGTTATCATTAATATTTCACAGTAACTCGTTGTGTTTGAAATGAAAATCTTCATGATAAATATATGAAGAAACTTATAAAAAAACTGACCCCAAACAAAAGGAAAAATCATATCCTTGATATTAATTTTTTATGACACGTATCTTACTCAACGCGCCTATAAACCAAATACTTTTACAATGTATCACATATATTTAAAACAAAATTATGTAAAGGTCAAAAGACAATCTTTTAAAGTGAAGATATGAGAGATGAGGAATCTTTTACTTTTCTTTTGTGAAAACGTTAACCTATATGTTGGGAGTGATTTACAAACCACTACACAAAGACTATATTTCAAACACACAGAATTATTGAAGCAAAAGGTCTTCTCCCGTAATGGCATAACTTCACTTTATTTTAAAACTTCCTTGAAGTGCATCAAACATGTTCAAACAAAATTCATTGGGTCCAAGGAAGCAGTTCAAAGGGAAGATTAATTCAAATAGAGATAATCTTTTTCTTAGAATTTTTGCATAAAGTTTAGCTGTTAGGTGGTAAGATGATGGATGTATTAGAAATGGAAGCTTCCATGCACACATAAGAGATAGATGGAAAAAGAACTGCCCCACAATTTAAGTTACAGGAAATGATTATCCATGACATATCCTTCCAAATTTCATTACTCTTGTTTGTTGTGTCTTGATCAATGACTCTATCATAATAGTGATTGATGATAAGATTTTTCATTCAAATGTGAGGACCCTTTAAAAGTTTGAAAATTATTTTTGAATTTTTAATTAATATGAAATATCAAGGAATAGAGTTAATCACGAAAAAGAATTATAATGATAAGTGATCAACATAAACATTTTATCATTTCTACAAAGAAACTTATCATTACATGCTTCTTAATTGCTATAGAACATTTGGCTAATTAAGTCCCTTCTCTAAGACATTATAGTTATTTTTCATTTCTTGTTTATATAACTATATGGTATATGATATGATTAGTATTGGATAAAACCTAAGGTCAACACACAAATTTGTCCAAGAAGTTTTCTCATGAATAATGTTATTTTGAAAGTTTTTTATACACAATTTTTCAAAGTTTCAAAAGAAAGCAATGTTACCCTTTACCTTGTTCGCGCCAAACAGTGTCTAGTTTGCACCAAATTTGTACCGGTTTATAACCACTACTACCTTGTTTCCCACATTAGCCCCTCATCCTCGCTACAAGTTTGTAGCGATTAGAAATAACCGTTACAAAGGTCAACTTTAGTAGTGTTTTTGTAAATTGCTGCTAATGCCACATTTTTTGTAGTTATAGTTAAGGTAAAGTTTTAACTATCAACGTTAGTTTGTAGTTGTAAATAGCAAGATTGTTATATTTTAAAACTTTTTGGGCAAATTTGCACCTTAACCTTAAAACTAACGTATGATTGTCACAAAAAAAAAAGGTATGATTGAACCAGTAGGCTTGGTTCTAGTGGATAGCACTTATGCCACTTAAACATGTGGTCTAGAGTCTGAGTCCATATGAATGCGTGAAATGTTTTTGATAGTCATCTCAACTAGATCCGACAATGCTTAATTATGAATTAACTGTATAAAACAATTTATATATGTATGATTGAACATTATTAGATGTATCACTTTTTATGTATTGTTTATAATATTTTTTTTCAATGAGGAGCCCTGCTGTTAGATATCAGCTTAAAGTTGTTTACAGTCATACTATTTTATTGTAAATAGATTACAAGTGTCTCATGCCTGTACGTAACATGTCTATCCAAATTTCATAGTTTTCGTTTGTTGTGTCTTATTCAATGAGTTTTAATTTTATTAATTTTAAAGTTATAATACTTATCTTGTTCTAGCATCATAAAGAAATAATGAAGTTAAATAATAAGAACTAACTATGCGTAACATGTCCATCCAAAGTTCATGAATCTTACTTGTTGTGTCTTGATCAATGAGTCTATCATAATAGTTATTGATGATAAGATTTTCCATTTAAATGTGAGGACTGTTCAAAATTTTGAAAATTATTTATTGATTTTTAGTCTATAATACTTATCTTGATGTAAACATCATAAAGAAATAATGAAGTATGTATGTAAATGTATATATTGGCCATATGTAAATTTTTTTGATAATATTGTTAAATATTATATTTAATTAAATAATACAAATCATTCAAATGTTTATGTTTTTCATGAAATGGAAAAATGTTATGTTTTTAAATAATACTAATTATTAAACTTTTTAGTTTCTTGGGTGATATAAGTTTTTTTATAATTTAAAGAAGACATTTTTCATAGAGAATGAACAAAGAAAGCTTCTCACAAACTTTATAATTAATGCACATAGCTTTTTTTGTATGGAATTTTCTACTTAATTTATGTGTGAGAACCTTTTTAGAAAACATTATATATTGTTTATTTGTAATTTTTTTACTTATAAGCTTATTTTTTTTAGCACATTTTAAAAAAACCATAAATCTTGTTGAGTTTAATTTTTAAGTAATAATAGCTGTCACTAAAAAATAAATCGCTTAAAAATAAAAAAAATATGTAAGTAAGATTATTATTTTAATACTGTTGAAATATTTATAAAGGAATTTCATTGTATTTTAGTTATAATATAAATAATTATCATTTTAAAATTCTTATATTTAATGGGAACTAAATATATATTATTTCTTTCATGTATATTTTCTAGCTTCCAAAATATATGTATGTATAGGCGTGCGTGTATTATGTAATATTGTTATGTAAGCCATCCGGAATTTATTAAATCTTCTTGAACTGTATTATATATTCAAATAAAATTATTTGGATCCAAAATAAAGTAAGCTTTCAAAATAAATATTATAATATGGGGAATCTTTTACTTTTCTTCTGTGTAAAAGTTCGCTTATAAATTAAGAGGAGTGGACAAAGAAAGTTGGAAGAGACAATAATCAGATATATAGAATTCTTATGGCTCTCTAATATATCATCATGAATGAGTCTATAGTATAAAGTTGAATATTATGTGAAATCCTCCCATAAGTACAATAAAAAATATTTTATATCGTACTTTTTCATGAAAAGAAAAAAAATAACAAATATTCCAACAGAGGAGTTAAAATTTTGGTATAAAAAAATTGAACAGAAATAAAATTTCAAAGGGAAGATAGTGAGATTTGGAATCATTTAATTTTCTTGTACTGGAAAGTTTACCTATAAATTAAAAGTGATGGACAAAGAAACTGCTACACAAAGACTACTAAAAACCAAAAGACTTCCAAATAGGTTGAGTTAACAAGGCATTATAGTGCTTATAAAAATTTTTTTAATATCACTAAGCTCTTAATTAGTTAATATGGTAAGAGAAAGAAAATAAAAGTTTAAATTTCGAGGAGGCGCATTTATTGTGAGGGTTTTAAGTTTAATGCTCTCAGCTCATGATAGATATCAAAAGTTAATTCTAAGGTAATTTCAGAATACTCTAAATTTATAATTTTTCAGTGATAAATATTTTTTTAAGAAAAGGTGATATTTAGAAAACTAGCTTTATTTTAGATTATATATTTACTGAAATAGAAAAGTTTTGAAAATATTAAATATCTAGACTGCCTAATTTTAATATGGAGCTCTAAATTGAGGTTTCATTAGCATGAAACCATTTCAAAATTGAAGACTTTAAAATGTACTGAATAGACAGGAACTACAAGAAATTACCATTAACACGATTAACTAATGCTCAAATTCCTATTAAGAAAGATACATATATTTAGTCTTCAATAATGCCTTAAACAAAATCAGCTATTATAGAATAATACTTGTTCCTAACGAAAAGAAAAAAAATAAAAAAAATATTTTCTTAGAAACCACTATGACAAGGAAATTCTTTTACTTTTCTTATGCTGCTAATAAATTGAAAAGGCATTTGGCAAGAGAGGGATGGAGAAGAAAATTTTTGTTGTGTCCCAATCATTAGTAAATCCGAGAAGAAATTTTTCATTTGCTTTGTATGAGATTCAAAATTTTTGTTGAATATTATTTTTTTTATATTAGTTATCCTTGACAACAATTAATGAAGCAGGAGATTATATAAATAAATTACTACTTCTACTTTAAAAATAGTTTAGTTATAATATAAATTTAATGATTGTGAAATCTTTTAGTGTGTGTTTGGGAACTCCATTGGGAAAAAGGAATTCCGTTGGGAGAAATGAGTTTATGGATTTTTAGATAGTTTTGCATATTTCAAGATGGTTTTTATAGATTTCGA
>JANTPZ010090100.1:0-32455 GCA_025593235.1 Vachellia pachyceras | reverse complement strand
CTATAAAAAATTAAATCTTAAAACAAATTATTGATTTAAAAGTTTCATTCAATACTTTCATATTAAATATTTTTTTTAATCTTCCTCTTCCTTTAAAATAATTTTTCTCTGCTTGGTGTATCATTTTCATTAGTGCATATAATGGCATTTCTTTATATGTGTCCTAAATATTTGAAATGATTTTGTATCATCTTTTTAAAAAATGGTTGTCCCTTCAACTCTTCATTAATAAAAGGTGTGAAGTCACGAGATCATTTAAGTTCTTGGTATTATTTTCTAATTAATTTCTTAAATGGTGATTTATCCCTAATTTTTCCAATGTTTAAATGCTACAAGGACTATTGATATATAAATAGGAGGAAAAAACATATAAATGCCACTTGTCTTTTCCAAACTGATTGTTCATTGTTCAATGCCATGAACATACTTGAATGCAATGCCACAAGAAACTTTTCTCATCCAAAATCATTACTAAACAAGACCTTAAAAGCTTGTTTACATTCACCTTTATCCCAATTTAATTTTTCAGTTTCAAAGGCAAGTAAAAGTTTGATAATTAGACCAGACTCCGCCAGAGGAGAAACATATGGAGGTAGTGGCATCCCACTATACTATAACCTAAATAGATTTAAACAATCAAAGGGTGACAGTGGCAAGACAGCAAATTTCTGGTTCATGTTACTTGCCATTCAGGCGAAGTAATCAGCACACCTTAGTCATTCCCTGTAGGAGTGGGAAATTTCCAGATCCCATTTTGCCAAGATGAGTGATCTTTACTCAAGAACATCTTCGTACAAAGGATGTTTTTGTCCACAGTCAGCAAAAAGCAAGTGTATGGCATCTATGGAATCAGTATATAGTCTAAACCGATCAATTCCCAACTGCTTGCAACTAGGAAGGCCATGGTGGATTGCATGGATTTCTGCAGCACTTGAGGTAGCATGCCTTAACTTCTATTGAAATCCACATATCTTATTTACTCTCATGATCTCGGAGTATGCCTCTACAAGCAACTTGATCACTGTTAACAGATGATTTATCTGACAAAATGATTAACATGTACAAGGCTTGGCACCGGAAGGCGCCACTTTGCTTCCACTCTGATTACGATTTGATAAATTAGGTGCCGGAAATGACCATGTTCTATCTCTTCCATAAGGTGAAGAAGATATCTCTCCACTGTACCCCAGGGTTTATCTCCTATCCCATCAAAATCTTTCCTACACTGGTTCTTCCATATGAGCCAGTAAGTAGCGCTGAATACCAGTTGCCATGGCTATCCCAATTTAATTTTGAAAATTAAAACTCAAGCAAAAGTCAATAATATGATTTATATTTGAATACGATTTTATGAAAAAAAATTAGTTTGATAAAATCTTGTTTTATACGATGAGTTTCAAATATGAAGATATGGACACCAAAAAATCAAAAGCTCCAAAAGAAACTTTTGTTTGATCACACACACAAATATACTTATGAATTAAATTTAATTGAATTAAAAAAATCAAATGATCAAAATAAAATTTACAATCAAATGATCAAAATAAAATTTACTCTAATCACCTCCTTTGCTTTAATTAATAATTAAGACCTCAAGAAATTTATTATATCATAAATGTGGGATTTGGAGCCTTGACTTTGAACTGAGGCTTTTTTTAATGAGTATCAGAGTATTTATTGAGAGATATTAAGCATCCAATTATAACATGGTATTGAGGAAGATGGAATTACATTTTTTTCAGAAAAAAAAAATTAAAAGCTCTAAAAGAGTGAGTACAAAATTACATAATAGTAAATTCACACGTTGGCCTACGTAATAAATTTTAAATAAATATCCCTCTTGTCTTTAATGAATAAACTAGTTGGACCGTACAAAAAAGGAACCTAGTTTAGTTGGATCGTTGATATTGATTTTAGATTAATAAATATTTCACATATTTGTCAATATTTTTAAAAATTAACCATATTGATATTCCCCAATAATAATCAAACAGGATATAGGGAGAATTAAGACATATATTAAAATGTTTTTAAAAAAAATCTCATATTAAGTAATCTAACTAACGGCTTTGATCTACTTAAATAAGTTATTTAGATGTTAATGACTAGTACATAACTACTAAAGTCAAATTTCTTATATATATTATCTCAAGTTTATAGGTAAATTTACAAGTATGTGTGTCTATACATACATATAGATATATGTATGTATGTATATAAACAATAACAGAATAACAATTATCCATATGAAAATTTACAAATCTTAATTCATATTATAAAAGCTTATGCAAAAAATTAAAAATGTTTATAAGTGAATTTACAAGTGAGTATACACAAGCCGAAGTAAAGCGGTGGAGAAGTACTTATGGGTACTTTCATACAAGCCGAGGCAAATATGTGGAGGAGATTGTCTTGTTTTGCGAAAAAACACTGTTGAACATGGTTATAAGTGCTTATGGCAATTTGCCAAACGGCACCATTTTAACAACTAACAATAACAAAATAGAAGTAAACCTACTATTGTGGGAAGTGCTTATATTTAATGTGTGATAATACCTGTAAAGGAATTGCCTCATGAAACATCCTCTTCTTTGAACCCAAGATAATCCTCATTTAAATCATTTCAAGAGTAAATTTCAAGAAAATTTATCTCAATCTAGAGATGGTCCAAAGTCATTCAAACATTAAAATATTTTATAATTAATTTTTCCTGCTTAAGGAACAATGACTAATCAAATTATCCCCTATGGGCAGCCATACAACATCATTAAATGAACACAATGATTTAAAGAGTACGCACAGCCTACATTTATGACAATATATACATCTCTCGTATTGATGTCTCAAAAAGATTATGAGGCCTTACAAAAACTTGATATAACACTCTACCTCTAACTCTTTTTCTTCCCGTCTAATTGTAGTGGGCCCTCTCTTAAAAATGTTGAAACCATGGGATGAGACATAAAGTTCAAGTAACCAACAAATAATTTATCAAATATTCAGGTAGTGTTATAAAAGTTGAAGTATGGATAAGATCATTAAAAGACCATTGATAAACAGTTATAAAGCAACATGGTATTTGATCAATAAATAGATACCAAACTTGTTAATAATATACTTTAGATAGAGAAGTTGGTAGAAAAGCAAAGTTCCATATGAATAAATTAGTAACAAAATGTATATCAACATTTTACAACACCAGTTGTACACAATTTCCTCCACCAAACTCTTCCTTGTATCACCTAATGTGAACTTTAACCTATAATGATAGGAGACCTAACCAGACAGAGTCAATCATCATTATGAGGTTAATGAGCCCCTTCCTAGCCGTCTACAATTAGGTCAAAGACCGAAAGGTATCATCCTCTCTGTGGTCACCCATAACTAGGTCCAAGACACACGAGAGTTGTCATTCTCTAAGTTGCCCACAACATGTCTAAGATTTCAAAGGTTTAATATATTGTCAACCACTGTGATTAGTGGTGAAAACTATTACATGATTGTAGGATTCACCAAATATTTCGTCTTCCCACAACTTCATCACAAACCTTAACAAAACAGTGACAACTCTTCCACAAGACACAGACGATCATTGTCAATCACATTCTCCATTATAGTGCATGTTTGGGAAGAACTTTTTCTCAATGATGTACACAAGTCAAGACAAAACCATCTCAAAATCTGTAAAACATTTCAAAATTCATAAAAACGATCTTGAAATTCGTAAATTTTTCTTAAATTCCATAAATTCTTCGTAGAATCCGTAAACTTCTTTCTCTCTACGGATTCTCAAACATACACATAATGTAATATCACAAGATTTATAGAATAATTAACATAAATCATAATATTATTAGCTTTAACAATGATTCATAAATATGTAATGTTTAGTTCACAAGAGTAACTCATGTTAATTTACAAATTGATCATCCCTTGTAGGTTTTAAAACAAAACAATACTTATAATGCAAAAGATGTTTCCCAAAACATCTTATAACTCATGATAAGCTTATAAAATAAATTAAATATAATTACCTCTCGCCTAAAGCAAGTTGTAATACCACAATAACCAAACCTAACGTACAAATCCTCAAAACATAATTAATCTAGTCAACAATAATTACACATCAATGTAATAACATCAAGGTTATTAAACCCGGGCCGGTCCGGGCCAGTGACTGAACCGGCAAGGCAGTGTGTTAAGGGTTAGTGGATCAGACTGGAGTCAAACCGGGGTCAGACCGGTGAGAAATAAAAAAATAAATATTACCACACATTAACATATCAAACTATCTAAAATTAAAAATTCAAAAAATAAGTAGTAAATTCCATTATTAACAAAATAATAATTACCAAATCAATAATATACTTATAAATTATCTATTATCCAATATCTCAGTTTCAAAGTATTCATCCTAACAAAATATCAAAATATATATGATAAGGGACATTTAGTTTTCCCCCTTCAAACACCAAAATATTATCCTTCATGTATTCTACAAATGAGACGAGAGCAATCAACATGGAACAAAATGACAGTATGGAAGAAGCTTAGGTGGGAAAATACCAACTTGTATTCTTCTAGGGCCTATACAGATTTATTATTTAACTTACACTACAATTGACTGTGCTGTCTTTATTTATTTTAGCACTTCCTATTTTTTCTAGGATATATATGTGCCTTCCAATGATGAAGAAAACCATAATCCCTCAAGTTGTAGTTCATACTTCTTAGATTCTATTGTTCATATCCCTTTCTAATCCAACAACTTCACCTTCATTCTAATAAAATTTTGTAAAAAAAAATAAAGAAAATATGACCGGATCAATCCACCCAACCAGGCGGGTTGACATGTTTTACCGGGTTGACCCCAAACCGGGGTCAAACAGCAAATCGGACCGGACCAGTGGCCGGTTCGCCAGTTTCTGGTCCGAACCGGTCGGTCCGATTTTAATAACATTGAATAACATTTAACAAAGTCTCACATTTATATATAAATGAATTAAATAAAATTCATTCCCTTTCTAAACTTCATGTACTCCGATAAATTTTTATATTCACGCTCCAACCTTTTTATCACAACCATATTTTTATCTCTTAAAATTTTGATTCTCCAAAAAAATTCTCAAAACTTTCTTTTCAAATCCTTAAAAATCACATAAATCACAAAATAATCAAATCCTTAATGGAACCTCCTTTTCTTTCGTCCATACACCATATCCCAATTATTGGAATCACTAAAACATCTTTATTTCCCTCAATTAATCAACACAACAATTTCCATATCCAAAATTCCACCAAAATACCCAACGTCAAATATTTCATCATAAACCTCAAGTCTATCCCATTCAAAATTTAATATCAACTCCAATGACATTCCCAAACCCAATAAACTGTTCAACAAAGTATAGATTGGCCACAACGTCTAAATAATCAGTATTGAGTCCAAAATAGAAAATCATTATGAAATTTTAATAGACCCAAATCAAAAATCTAAACTGATTAAAATCCTTTATAAACACTCATCTACATTCTCATGATCTTACATTGTCAAAACTCAAAACTTCATCAAAATGCTAACTCAAAAATATCCTCTATTTAGCATGAAATGACTACCATTAGAAAGAAAAAAATACCTAGAACAACTTTCATAAGTGATGAGAGGTCAAAGGGAGAGATTTTGGTTACATAAATGAGTCTCAAAGCTTGCCCTAGCAAAGTTCCTTGGTGTCACTAGAGAAGGTAGGAAGAAGAAGAAGAAGGAAATTGAATGTGGGGTGGGGGTATTATAATACCCTCCACATGATTGGCACACGTTGATTTTGGTTCACTAATGCGTTCGCTATGGCGAAGTTGCCCCGAGACTCAGAAGAATAAACTAAAATTGAAGGTTGGCCGTGGCGAAAGTGGCCTGAAAGGAATCCTTGCGAATGAATGCTAGTTCGCCACGGTGAAGGTGTATCGAAAGGAAATCTTACTTATCAACAATAAATTGCATCAGTGAAACCATAAGTTGGCCCACAACGATAGTACCCAAACAATAGAGAATGAACAAGGGGGATACTTTTATCTCAAAGGATTATCTCCAAATTATGATCAAGTCCTAAAGTAAAAATTTATGATGCTACATCTCCAATAAAAAAAATACACTTGCTTAATCAAAAATAAAAAAAAACAAGTATAATTGAAGAATTTAATATAATGGCCATAAGCACTTCCATATTAGTTTGGTCCTTTCTAATATGCATAGGTAAAAGAAAAATTAAAGCAATACAAAATAATGATTAGATCTTAATTTCTCTAACAGGTAGATCTTAGCATAGTAAAAAAATGGATCAGATCGATCTATTGAAGTTGGAAACAGGCAAACCGGTCATCGGTACGGTTGGCTGTAAAACCAAAGACCGGGTCGAACCGATCTGGTTAAAAAATCCCTTGAAGGCTAAAAAATACTGAAAATGGAACTGGGATGAGAAGATGTGATTAATTAATTTTAAAAACAGATACAATAATAAAACTAATATTGAATTCTCTATTTTCTATTTAAACAAAGTTACTCATAAGGAAATAATATAAAATTAATTCATTTCATCTTAATATTTTGTATCATTCATCTTTAATTAAACTCTAAAAATTTAAGATATGTGTAAAATAAAATACTATTATAAGCTTTACCGATTAATTTTTATAAAATATAATTTATTAAATTTCATTGTTTTAATATAACCGGTCTGATTTTGATTTAAACCTATGGTTGACCATCCCTTAAACCTCTGTGTCACCCAATTTATTTCCGACTTCTTGAACTGCGACTATTGTTATTTATATTTTGATTATTTTCATTAAGCGTATGGATTAAAAAAATAGTAATTTTTAAGTAAAATGGTTTTTAATACGCCATCGGGGCGGGTCTTTCCGGGGAGCAACTTCGACTTCGTTCATCACTGCGCGCCTATCAGAAAGTTCACTTCCTTTTGTCATTACGTTGCTTCTGTATTATCTTAAGCTCTCACTCAAGTTCGTGGCTTTCTTTCTTTCTTTTTCTCCAATTTTGGTGCTTTCGCCTCTTAGAGCTATGAAACATCACTTCTGATTTTCTTTGCCGAAGAGAAACCTTATTGTTTGGTGTATGCTTTTTTTTTTTGGTATATTATGCTTGGTTTGATTTTATGAGAAAATTTATTTGCCTTTTTTTTTTTTTTTAGGCCGTAGTTTTTGAACATATTTGATTTGCTTGTAATAGCTCTCTCACTCTCCGTGTTTCTCTCTTAATTAGAATTTGGGAACTCTGCCCCTGTAAAGGGAGGGCCTTTTCAGTATAGCGTTGGTTCTTTTCTGCCGAAGAGTTGGTGGTTCTTTCACAGAGATTGACTTTGAATCTCTAGAATATGGTAAGTTTTTTTTCTTGTTCTTCCATTCCTCTCCCAGAAAATAATGTATTTGAATTCGGTTTCGCTTGTTGAGTGATACATTGTCACTGAGTTCAGAACTTGGTCAAATCGAATATATGCACGACACAGACCAAATTTGTGCGGAACCTTGCTATGTTTATTCTGCTTTACTTTTATTACAATTATGCCTTCTGGTTTTGTTACTCTCAGGAAGTGTTTAAAAGGGCCATTCTGCAGCCTGGCCCGCCTGAAAGTTTTGCTTTGCAAACTGTTCAGGAAGTGATAAAGCCTCAGGTATCTCTTCTCATCCAAACTTTCGAGTTTCCAGTACTAGTGATTTAACCGTTTTTTCTTTTTAATGAAAGATGCAGTTTTGTAGTTTGATTTTCTTCTGGTAACTTGAATCTTTAAGGTGTGCAGCTACGGGTAGTGTTTAAAAAGATTATATCACAGAATTTGATATACCGTAAGTAAAAGCGGGGGCGATGGTCGGGGCAGGGGTTGTGTTTGTGGAAGTAATAAGCTTGTGCTTTATTTGTTATGTATGTCCATAAGCTATTATTTGTTCAAGATGAAGAAACAATAATTTTGAAAGAAAAATATCTTTATACAACAGTGATTATTTATTTGTTGTTTAGAACACAAAATTAAAACTCCTTTTGTTTGACAGAGGCAAACAAAATTGGCTCAAGATGAGAACCAGTTCCTGGAAAATATTCTACGGATGCTTCTTCAAGAACTAGTGGTATGTCTTCTACTGCCTTTGATCATATATAAGTCACTGTGGTTTCTTGTGCTAGTTGAACTGATAATATCCATTTGTCTAAAGAAGATCAAATCAACATTATACCTCATTGTTTATTTTTGTGCCAAAATCTTAATGTTGGCGTGTCATGTCAGATATCTATAATAATTACCATTGACGGCATTGAGGAGATTCCCTCCCTTTTTCTTCTTCCATTATTTTTTTATCATCTGACTTATATCCATGATCTGCATTGTTTGTTTGCACTTTTTTACAGTCATCTGCAGTGCAGTCAGGAGAGCAAATAATGCAGTATGGACAATCAATGGATGAAAGTGAGACTACTCAGGGTCACATTCCTCGCCTTCTTGGTTAGAGCATGATTTAACTTGCCAAACTATTCTATCTTGTTTGGGTTTTTAACTTTGAATGGAAATAAACAATATGAATGTGAGAAAACTGGTTAGTTAACTGGTGAAATTTTAAATAAATAGATGCAACTTAAAAAAAAAAAATCTAAAAGGGATAAGCATGTTGATTAGATTTTACAAATACTACGTGCATGTTGAACAATACATGATGGATTCTGCTAGTAACTAGTGTTGGCAAAAAATTAGAATAGCGTTGACGACTAGTTAAATTTAAAAGTTATTTAGTGAAGGCCCATGAATTACTTTATCAAATATCTAACTCCTTCACATGAAAACCCATTGGGCATGTAATGTGGGGGAAAGCCCTGGCTTATCAAAATTGAGGGAGTCAAGGATCAAATTCTTGATCTTATGGTTATAAAGGCTGTGGATCATGTCAAGGACTAATTCGACACAAAGCTTAAAATATTAAGTGGAGCCTAAAAATAGTCTTTATTATAATATCTAGCAATAACTTTCTAATCTACCATTTATTTTGGTAGTTTGTAAATAATATATCTTTCTAATGTATTGCTATTTGGAACTTAACATTAAATGTCTCCCATGGCAACACCTTGTGCATTTGGCGTTCATCATCTTGTTAAAAATTTCCAATTAAAAATCATCTTGCAATAGTTATATAATTGTTTTCTTGAATTGGGGAAGGGTTTTTGTTGACTAGAGTGCTAAACTGGTCTACTAGCCTTTAAGGTTGAGTTGTGACCTTTTGTGATAATCTATTATCAAATATCGGTATTATTTTCATCACAAGGACAGTTTTATGGTTCCTGTCGTGTGCATTCCATGATGTTGGGATGGTCTGAATAGAGAGAATAGAAGGATCTAGAATTAAAAGTTTGCAACACATTTAGTACATGATTGGACACATGGTACAGTGGGTTTTTTGAATGCATGTTTGCTAAGCCTTTGAAAATTCCATGCTTTAATTATTCTTTGTTGTTCCAGCTTGGTTCAGCTTATTTTTAATGCCATATTTTTATATTAATTGTAAAAATCTATCTTTTTCTCATGCTCAGGTATGTTTCTCTGTCATTTTCAGATATAGCGCTATATCTTTGTGAGAAAGAACATATTGAAGGTGGCATGATTTTTCAGCTGTTGGAAGACCTGACAGAAATGTCTACAATGAAAAACTGCAAAGACATTTTTGGGTATATTGAAAGTAAACAAGATATTTTAGGAAAGGTGAGTATTTTTTATATGTTATATAGTTTCTTTCTTGGTTGTTACTATCTCTTTTACTACGTGTTTGTTTGGGAATTCCGTTGGGAGAAATGAGTTTACAGATTCCGAGGCATTTTGTGGATTTCAAGATGGTTTTATGGATTTCTTTTATGGATTTCGAAATCGTTTTTACAGATTTCAAGATAGTTTTGTCTCGGCTTACGTGTACTGTTTTGGGAACGGTGTTCCCAAACAAGCACTACATGTATTTCATAGCTATCATATTGTGATCCTGTATTTGTCTGGATTTATTATGGTTGCATCACATACAGCAAGAGCTTTTTGCTCGGGGTAAACTTGTGATGTTAAGGACATGCAATCAGCTTCTTCGCCGGTTGTCAAAGGTACATTGAATCCTAGTAATGGTCATATCATCCTTAAGATTTATAACATGAGAGTTAGTTTGCTGTCTGTGAACACTATTTTCCATTTCCAATTAACTGTCTCTTTGAAAGTTTACTTGCATGTTACCCTGTAATCACTCCAGTATACATCATCAACCCACATTCTTAGCAAGTGAAATCAGTCAACTCTTTAGATTTAAAGAAGAAGAAAAAAAAACTGATAGTTTCCTGGATTGTACACTATAGTTTCCTGGATTGTACACTGTCTGTTTGGTTCAACGGAGGGGAGGAAGAAAGGGATTTAATGATACCTTGTTTGGTTCGACTGAAGGGGAGGGCAGATAGAAAGAAGTTTACCATTATATGATAGTTTTTCTTTTTGGAAAAATTTATCATTCATCCTTTTGTATTATAAGCTTTTTTGGCAAATAAGATGGTGAATCAAGTTGTCATGAGATAAGGAATGCGTATAGATAAAAAATGAAAGAAATAAAAAAAAATCTCCCACTCATGAATCATGAAGAAATAAAAATACCTACATATAAATCAAAGCACTACCATCATGTACTCTCCCCAATCCAGAAAAATGAAAGAACGTGAGTGGAGAGCATAAATCTGACGAGCTACATATTCATACAAGAAAAAACAAAATGACACAAAGTGGAGAGCTTAAATCTGGAAAAAGATGAAATAGAATGTGGTGGCAATATCTAGTGCTGGAGAAAGAGGGAAGATTGTGAGTGGTGAGAAGATGGAAAAGACTGGAGATTGACTGAGAGAGAATAAACGGAGTCTTGAGACAGAGGCTGGAGGTGGAGGCTTGGAAGGGAGAACGAGAGCCTGATGCTTTTTTTTAGCATAGGTATTTTTGGAATATTTCAAAGTTAGGATAAATTGGTCACAAATTTTGCTTCCCTTCGAAAAACCCCCCAAATTGGCGAGTTGAGGAGACGGAAAAAGTTGGCTCCCTTCCCTCCGATTTTTCCAACCAAACAAGATAACCGGCCTGCTCCCCCCATCTCAATAAATCCCGACCCAAACCCAAACACTGGGTTATTTTATGATATTTTTAAATTTTAATTGACACCAATATGGCACAAGGCTATGTGCAATAAATTTCTACATGAATAACTCAATTTGAAATTATTGGTTTTCATGTTAACAGGCAAATGATGTGGTCTTTTGTGGAAGAATTCTCACATTTCTGGCTCATTTCTTCCCACTCTCTGAGCGTTCAGGTACATATCTGTAAATATATCCAGTTTAGGTTTTGATTACTTACCTGAGTGCTGTCATTGATTTACTTGATAAATTTCTGCAGCCTTAAATATCAAAGGAGTTTTTAACACATCAAATGAAACAAAATATGAGAAAGAACCTCCTGAAGGTGCATCCTTGATACACAATCTTGGCTTATGCTTTTCCGATTTCTTCTTAACATCAGTGTCTCAATTGCTCACTTGATTCCAACCCCTTATCTATCATTTTTCCTTTCCCTTTTATTCCAGGTATATCTATAGATTTCAATTTTTATAAGACTTTCTGGAGCTTACAGGTAGGTCGTGTCCCTGAAATATGGGTCTTGAAAGCTGTCTTTTACTCTCTTTCAAGTGGATAGTTTGCTTATGAACAATATTTGACCTGCACGCATTGCAATTTAAATCACAAAATCTGGTCACCTCTAATAATTGCTGAATGAAAATTGCTGGCTTAGCATGCTATGTGAGTTGAGTCGTTAAGAGATGTTTATGGCTGTTGCCTTTTACCAATATTTCAGTGGTGATGTTGATGGGCCTGAATGGCCCAGCCCGATAAAACCTGAAACAAAAATGAAAAAGACAGATAGGGGACATGAGTTGGCAGTGAGAGTTGGTGGGGACATTCTAAGTTGACGTTTTAAGTCATTAAGGGAGCGACTAAAACCATTTTTCTTTTGGTGTCTTGACATGGAACAGTTTCTTAAGGGAGGTCCTTTAGTTTATATTATGATAAGAGATTTAGCTTCTCCAACCATTTGCCGTATGAAGAAATCCTTGGAGTTTATGTGTGTTTTAATTTATTTGGTGCAGGAATATTTTTCTAATCCTAATTCTCTGAGTCTTGCTCCAACAAAGTGGCAGAAATTCACATCTAGCTTAATGGTAGTCTTGTTTTTATTTTTATATTTGTTTTATACTTATTCTCTATTTATAACCTTTTCTCTGTTTTTGACTTTTTACATTATAAATTTTCTTGATATATAGGTTGTGCTGAATACTTTTGAAGCGCAACCTTTAAGTGATGAAGAAGGCGATGCTAATAATTTGGAGGAAGAGTCTGCTAATTTTAGCATAAAATATCTTACTAGCAGTAAGCTAATGGGTCTAGAGGTACACAATTTGATGTAGAGTTGATGCTTCATGATAAAAATGTATGTTGATTCTTTAGGATGCTGTTTTTTCCCTGATTCTAAATCTTCTCTGTTTTTTCCCATGTCTTCTGGTGGTGGTGCCATATAGTTAAAAGACCCAAGTTTTCGACGCCATATTCTTGTCCAGTGTCTCATATTGTTTGACTATTTGAAGGTATTAATTTTCTGAAGACTACACTATGTAGAGATGTTTTCACTAAGTGTCAAGCATTATTTCCTCCCCAAGTCTTTAAGTGAAGGCCTTCCAGAGTCCTTTTCACATGAAGGCCTTTGCTTGAAGAATGGGCAAACCACTGGCCTTTTCACATGAAGGCCTTCACTTAATAACTTGAGTCCTGCCTACTTAATCATAGAAGTTTAAGGGCCATTTCATTACAAATGCTTAAGCTATTAAGTGAAGGCCTAGAATGTTCTAAGTATAGTCTACTATTGTACGTAATCCATATTGTTAGTTTCTGATTGCTATTTTACTTGCTTTTAGGCCCCTGGAAAAGGTGACAAGGATTTGCCATCTGAAAGCATGGTTAGTACTGTTATCTGATGGAGGAGCAAGACTGTACTTCTTTAGTTCACCACTAGTTCCTTTGTTTTTTTGCCACCTTGTGTACCGTCAAGTCCTACTTAATGAATTGCTAGCACTTGCTGTTTACTTGATGCAATATATTTCCTGATTTATTTCAGAAAGAAGAGATAAAATCATGTGAGGAGCATGTTAGAAAACTTCTTGAACTAACTCCACCCAGAGGTAGAGAATTTCTTCATAAAATTGAGCATATACTGGAACGAGAAAAGAATTGGGTAAGCTTGCTTGTAATCCCCCGCCCCCCAAGTCTTTCTCAGAATGACGGAAACACTGGATTTGCAGTTTATGACCTAAAGTGGTTAAGTGCTTCTGTTGACTGTTTCATGAAATATACGATTTTTATGTTTTAGGTATGGTGGAAACGTGATGGCTGTGCACCATATGAAAAACAACCAATGGAGAAGAAAGCAGTACAGGATGGGGCCAAAAAGCGGTATGCTTATTATTTGAAAAATTAGTTTTTGTCATGACAAGTTTGTGGTTTAAAGGTATTTTAGAACTTTCAGGAAAAAAGTAGCATAACATAGATTATCGATATAAAATATAGCATGAGGAGTCACACTGCTTATAAGTTTGAATAGCAGCAGCTCATCTTGGACTTCATGCATTGCATGGGGCCTACTCTAAATCTGATAAAGAGTGCATATATTTTTATATTATAAAATACAATATATTCAAATGAATAGAAAATACAAATACATACATATATATACATGGAAGTAGCAGTAAATTCGGTGTCTGTTAACTGTTTTAGGGAGCCATACCCTCCTTTTTGTATAAATAGGGGGATGAATAGATGTAGAAGATATGACACGGATTAAGTATTATTCTAAATACAATAAAATATTCGATCATATATCATTGGTGTTAGATTTGGTTTACTTGCCAATTGGTGTCATTGGAAAACCAATCCTAACTGTTGTGAAAGACTCAATTGACTAAACACTTTAGTATGGGGAATGAATTTTAAGGGAATTGGAATGAAAGGGGACTAGTAATGAGTTTTTAAAACATGTTTGGTATACTCATGGGAATGCTGATTTAATTTTTATTCGAAATATGTAATTGTAACATCAAAATACCATATTACCTTACCTTTGTCATAAACGATAACAACAACAACAACAAAGCCTTGTCCCACTAGGTGGGGTTGGCTACATGGATCACACACCGCCATTGCACTTTATCATAGACCATATTTTTAGATAGATTATTAATCAAAAGATTTCTCTATATAACCTCCTTGAGAGTGTGCTTCAGTCTTTCTCTACCCTTTTATAGAGTACTCCATATTGCTTGATCCACCTCATTACGGGTGCCTTCAATGGCCTTCTATGAACATATCCGGATCAGCTCAAATGATTTTCCACCATTTTCTTCTCAATAACTGCCATTCCAACTCGTCCACGAAGGGAAGAAAGACATGGCGGAGGAAGGACATTGCCATGGTGGAAGGTGGCATCATTGGTAGAAGATGTAGCCAGTAAGGTAGGAAGAAGATGAAAGGGACGATAGAGAGAGATGAGTGAGGGGCAATTTCGTCTTAATATTTCCAATCCTATGACTGCCTTTTCAATTCCTTGGGGGTAGTGTTATTGAGTAATCCCATGAAAAGTGGTACCAAGTAGTTCCAAGATTGCTTGAGGAGTGATGCCAAACATGACAAAATTGGCTCCCTCAATCTCAACCCCACAATACCTCTTGAAGACATGGGATAACCAGTTTACAAAGAATAGTACTATAGGTTAGTTGGTAAATTGATCTTTCTCTCACATACTAGACTTGACATGGTCTTTGTTGCGGGTGTTATCATTCAACACATGCACTAATTAAAGTATTCTCACTTAGAGGACATGTTTAAAATCCTGAGATGTGTTAAATGTTCACCAACACATGCACTCACCATTAGTGGGCTAGTGGAATAACGCTGTAGCTGAAGTAATAAGGGATAAAATGATGCGTATTAAACAATTGTATTAATTGAGAACACAAATCAGTTATTTTTTTCTTTCATTTACAAGTTAATACTATACTGCAATTGAAAAAAGAAATATAAGAAAGATCGATTTCATGTAAGTATAATTTAGCATTAAAAAATGGTTTTGTTTGGGACTGTATATTTATATCATGTTTTAAGATTAATGGAAACTTTGAGTGTGTTTAGACCTCCTTTCCCCCTTGAAACCGTACGATTGAAGAGGCAATCATGGGATGATATAAGTCAATCTGACTTTTGGGGTAAAAGCTACTTATCAGCATAAGCCAAGATGAGGGTGCTTTTCACTTTAATTGTGGAAAAAAATGACCTTGAAGATAGATAAGAGTCTTGGAGTGGGTCCTATATTGCTTTGCTTGAAAAATAAAGTTACTCCATCAGATCCAATGATTTGATATTTATAAAAATACACAAATTTTGAGAAAAAGTATTAAATAATAAAATTTAGGGGAAATTGGGGGAATTTTCCCCTTAAAAATTTAGTTAGTGAGAATGGCTTGATAAATTTTCAATGGGGTCTTTTCCCAAATACATTTCACATCATTTTTTTGTTATTTTAGATGTAAACCTGCTTTTTTACTGGTCATCCAAACATGTTTCATTTTATCGAATTGACTTTTTAACATAAGTTGGTCCAAACATAAATCTAACTTATACTCAATCCTAAGTTTTAATAAGAGATTAATTATACAAAATGAGAGAATACATGCATTGCAATTTTAATGAGACAAGTTGGAAGTTACTTGGACATTGGGGGATCGAATCATTACATAAGTGATAAAGTGTAGATGTTTGGGGTCAATTATATAAAATGATAATGAAATTGATGATGTTAATAATAGAATTCAAGGTGGATGGTGCAAATAAAGGCAATCTATTGGAATTATTTGTGATCTAAAAGCGCTTAATAGAGTAAAATGAAAGTTTTATCATACGACTATGAGGCCAATATTGCTGTATGGTATTGAATGTTGGTTTTCAAGGGATAACATAGCATAAAGTAGGGATTGCTAGGATAAGGATGTTGAGATGGATGTGTGATCATACAAAAATTAATAGAATTTGTAATGTTGAAATTAGTGAATGAGTTGGTGTGGTAGCTATTAGGAGAAAATGGTGGAGAATCATTTGAGGTGGTTCGGACATGTACAGAGAAGGTCATTGGAAGCACCAATAAGGAGGGTGGACCAAACAGTGTGGAGCCCTCTGAGAAGGGGTAGAGGAAGATTGAAACACCCTTTCAAGGAGGTTATAGATAAAAATCTTTTGGTTAATAATTTATTCAATGATATGGTTTATGATAGAGTGAAGTATGATCATTTCATTCATATAGTCGACCCCACGTAGTGGAGCCAGACTTTGTTGTTGTATTATACTCAATCCTAAGTTTGTAGAAGTTAGATTGGAAAAAGGCTACTTCTACCATCACTAATTTTTCCATTCCTATCTTGTTTCTACTCTCCCAAACATAATAATAAAAGTGATTCATTTTCCTATCTAAAATATACCTATTGAAATTTTGATGATATCATTTCATTCCTTTCTCACTTCCATTGCTCTTTCTACTCCATTATAATTCATTTCAACATATCAAACATACTGTTAGTTAATTTGCACATGACTTTGGTCTTTGCATGCTTTCAAGATGTCTAGTTTTTTGGAGTTCTTGGTCAACTTTTCACGTTCAAATCATGATCGTCATTGTCATCTTGTTGTTTTCATTTTGCTTCTAGACTGCCTAAGTGCTGGCTCATAAATAAAGAGTGCTTTTGCTATGCTTTGCTCGGTCTGCTAACAGATATGTTCTTTATATAAATTCCAGTAGGCCAAGATATAGATTGGGCAACAAAGAACTTTCTCAGTTGTGGAGGTGGGCAGATCAAAATCCGGTATGTGAATCATTCCATCTCTTTCTTTCTTTCTTTCTTCTGTTGTTAGAAAGTGAGGACTTAATTTTGCAGAGGCCAACTTTGTGGAATCTCCACCATATTTTGATTTTGCCTAGATAGCTGATTTTGAAGTGTGTACTTATATCTCGACACCCTTCACATTTTATATCAATCCATGGTTATCAAAATCGTGGGCTTTGTAATTTGAATTTTAGAAAACACTGTAGTATACAAGACAAGACCTTCAATATGAATCAGTAGAGGAATTGGAAAAGTACAGAGATGGAAGTATCATATGAGTTGGTGTAATTTATGGCTTTATTTGCAATGCCCTGTACTGCATGCCATGTGATTGCCCCTTTCTCCGTAGTTCATACTTCTGTTCTTTTGTTTCACTATATTAAATATTGCCTAGCTGGTCTATATGCCAGGTGCGTCAATTCCCTTTGATGTTCCTTTTGCATTCTATGCATAGATGGAATCTCAAAACTGCAATCGTATATTGTACATTTGGATGGAAATTTATTCTGTCCGATTAACAAGAAATTTGTTTCTTTAGTGAATTAATCCCTCTCTTTTGGTCATAGCGTGGATGGACTGCTGCCAATTCAACTGATTACTTACATTTTTTCTTGAATGATCAGAATGCTTTAACTGATCCTCAGCGTGTTCAAACTCCTTCCATTATGGAGTACTGGAAACCTTTGGCTGAAGATGTAAGCTGCTTATCTCCTTGTGCAGCTTCAATGCGTGCAATGAGTTTTCTCATCCAACCTTTTCCGCTTTTCCTTTAACACTGAGGAATTGGTTATAGTAATTTTGTCTCTCTTCATATTGGGATTATATTTTCTTTCTTTCCTTTGCATTTTAACGATCAATCTTGAATCCTTTGCATTTTAAAATTACAGATGGATCCATCAGCAGGGATAGAAGCTGAATATCACCGCAAGAATAACCGGGTCGGTCCCTGATTAGGATTTCATTAGTTATTTTAAACATTATCTGATTTGACATGCATGCCCTGATTTTTTTTAAGTAAATGACTCAGATTTTACTTGATTTTAATTGAAAATATACAAACCTCCCTTCTATTTCCAAAATATTATTCAATTCATATTTTTATTCTTTCTATTAGAACACACTCCATAGGAAAATATGTAGAAGTGATTATGCAGTATATTATATAAACCTATGATGTAAAGATTCAACAGACTTTTACGTTGGTTGCTGAAGGTCTAACACAATCCTTCTCCTTCTTCTAAGTTGAGGATTGGCTATAAAACATAGGTGGAGTTATTGACATGGAACATTGAAAAGAACATTCAATGGAGTTATTGAGTAATACTTTTTGGTTAACAATCTATTCAAAGATTTGGTTGTTAATAGATTACAATGACATTGTTTGGTCCATATGGCCAACCCCACCTAGTGGGATAAGACATGTTGATGTTATACATTATGTAGTATATTTTAGTGAAAGCAAAAAAAATGGTCTGCTTAAATATCGTGAACTAATTAACTGGTTAACTATGTGGATTTGCTGTCATGATAATTTTAAAAGGGCCCACTTAAGTTACCATGCACTAATAATCGTGCTGAGGATTTTTTTTTTGGTTCTATTAAATGCAGGTTTATTGTTGGAAAGGTCTCCGGTTCTCGGCCCGACAAGACTTGGAAGGATTTTCTAGGGTAAGAAATTATTTAACTCCCAATGTCGTAATCTGTCTAAATTTAATAGGTGTTGAATGAACTAGGTTGATGTTGGTTGCAGTTTACAGACCATGGCATTGAAGGGGTTGTGCCACTTGAACTTTTGCCACCTGATTTTCGATCTAAATATCAAGCTAAACCGAATGATAGAGCAAAACGGGCGAAAAAGGAAGAAACAAAAGGCACTATTCATGTTGAGGAAAATCAGGTTTCTTAAGAGTTACTTATCTTCAATCTTTTTTCTTTTTGTGTTTCATTGCATTCAATTCAGAACACCAAATGAGCCATGAGAGATTATCACCTGCCAATCGCTCCTTCTCAAGTCATCAAGTCTCTCAAGCCTTTTTATTTAGAGAGGATGAATAAGCTTGTCATTCACATCCAACGCTCTGCAACTTTCAAATCAGTCCATAAAGGAACTCAGATGAATCTTATTCATTTTAGAGATGGAAAGGGTTGCAATATAAGGAGGCTGGTCAGCGATAAGCATGCCATCAGATCCTCAAGATACAATCAATGAGAGAGAGTAAAAGATAATACAGTAACAATAACAACAAAGTTTGGTCCCACTAGGTGGGAAGAGTAAAAGATAATTAAGAGATTTTATTTGATCCCATAATATTAGGGAGATAAAAAGACTTCCTGCTACTCTTTACTAGTTATGTGTTGTTCTGTATTTTCTATGATCTGCATATATCTTGTTCTGCTTTTGTGCTTCCACCCCCCCCCCCCCAAAAAAAACAAAAACCGGTAATGGGCAATGGTTTTTTCAGCTTGGTCCTCACTTTATACAAGGTTTCAGTTTGGTCCTCTGATGTTAGGGTTAAAGGACTAAAAAACACTGTAAAATTAAAGGACCAAAATGAAATCTTGTGTGAAGTTAAAAAACTAAAGGATCACTTTTGCCATATTTTTAGTAGTTTTATTTAGCAGAGTAACGGAGTTCAATCTCTAAATGGCTCTCCTCTAGCTACTTTAGTTCCTTAGTGTCAGTTTTACCTTTTTGGGAATAGATTGCTGCACCTGCAGCTGAGGCTGATGGAGAAGGCATAAGAGCTGATGTTTCAGCAGCTCCCATGGAATTTGATGCCGGTGCAGTCCTGGCTGCTCAAGGTGGAACGCCGACACCAGATGAACTCCAGAAGCAGAGTTCTGACACCGACGTTGGTCAGGAGGCAGGACAGTTGGAAGCAGATGCTGAGGGTGAGGTAGAGGCTGGCATGATAGATGGAGAGACAGATGGAGATGTTGATTTAGAAGCAGTTGGCTGAAAGTTTTGAAATCTTCATGCCAAGGAAACATGTCTTGAAACTGATTGTCAATGCCAGGATGCTATTTTGTGGTGACAAGAATGGCAACAAATTTGACCACTGAACCTCAGTGAGGGGAAGATGTTGAGTTTCATGTGATTAGATGATTAAAAGCACAATCCGCGAGTCAAAGTTTAGTCCAAATAAATAAGGGAGAATTACTTTAAAGTTCTGCGTTATGAATTAATTACTCTAAGGTCTAAGAGGTTGTTAATGATAGATGTTTCACTTATTGTGTTCATCAACTTGTTATTAACAACCTTTTGGATCTTAGAGTAATTAATTCGTTATCGTGGAACTTAAATGCAATTCTCCCAAAAAATAATTACTTTTTGAAAAACTACAATTCCCCATTTGATATTTTTTTTAAGTAACAATCTCGTATGAATACCCCTCTCATCTACAAGGAACAGATTATTTTTGTCTGAAATTCTAAATTAGTCTTTTCATTTTTATTCCTATTTTATATATATGTCACTTGTTATCTCTCTATGCAATAAATCTTCACTCATTATCTCTTCTTATACTCTCTTATAAACAAGGGTGTAATTGAAAAGGGAAATAATATCTAACACATTTAACTAATACTTTGAAGTACATAATCCAATTATTGTTCTTTATAAATGGAATAGAGGGAGTATTAAATATTAATACTTTTATAATTGTAAATTGTAAATTCACAAATCCAAAATTTTGGAGGTGGGTATGTAAATACAAAATGTTGAAAATTTTAATATAAAAATTCACTTGTAAATAAATGTGATTGACTTCAATCTCTTAAGAGTTACCCAATTTAAAATTTAAATTCCATATTTTTCCTTGTAAATTTTAGATGAAAATTTTTAAAACTAAGAGGTTGACTTGTCAAGAAATATGTAAAATTTACATATTTACAAGTAAATTTGCATAATTTTTGCATAAGTTGTTGAAATTTTACATGCCCAGGTTAACTTATAATTGTATATGTCATCCCCTAAAATTGAAAAGGCAAACTTTGACATTTACAAGTGAAAATATTAATATTTTCACATTTACAGTGAATTTGTTAGATTTACAACTCAAACATCTCAGATTTATAAGGGAATCTGCATAATTTTTGCATTAGTTATCCAAATTTCATATATAAACTCACAAAGCTATCTTTTAAGTTTACTAAGTCCACTTCTTAGACTTTATTTTTATTTGAATTAATGCTAGTGAAAGTGACTATTTTATTACAACAGCAAAAGTAATTTGGGATAAAACTCAATTAGTATAATACTACTTCAATTCATGTTGGGATATGCTTTTATAAAAAAATAAGTTTGGATGATATATTTAAAAAATCAGTTTTGGAATTTTTAAATGTGAAGAATAGTTGTTAAAAATCAGAAGTTCCAAAAATAAGTTGACTTTAGCTTGGTCTTTTAGGTTCAAAAAGTTAGCTTTTTTATCACAAGTATTATCCTGAGATAACTCTTTTTAAGATAATTTTTAATATTAAATATGGTTACTTTTTCAAATAAAGATTTAAACATTGATTCTCTACGTAAAAGATTAAGTCATTATGTTAGACCCAGTTGTTTTAATAACGTAAAAGTCATTTCAAAGAAAGCCCAAATTCACTAAAAAAAACCCTTGAGAAATATGATGCTTTTGCTTACAAACTAGCCACCAATTGACCAACATATTTATCTGTAAGAGATAGAGATGCAACTTTCTCTATGTCTCTTTACTGCATACTTATATTATTTACCATATGATTTCTTCAATTTCTGCTAACATTCTCTTTCCGAGCTTATTTAACACTCCCTCATGTTTATGATATAATTCAATTTTAAAAGAGTTTTTATCCATAATATAAGTTATTTAGAGCGTAATTAACACTTAATTATCAATTTTGTTCCTATAATTAACCTTTCATTGTATTTTCCTCTCTCTTTAAAATCTCATTTAATATGGGTAATATGAAAAAAAAATCAATGTAAAACTGATTCAATAAGTCAACTTTTATATTTTTTAATTCTGATAAATTAATTGAAATAATTTATATTACGGATCCAAAGAATAAATTAATTGAAGTAACTTATATTATGGATAGAAGGGGACATGATGTTTGGCTTTCGAAACTAAATACATAGTAGTAGGTTGATTAAATCCAGAGAATAAATGTCTGTTGACAAGTTCAAGTTGATCAACCTTAAATTTAGCTAGAGATAGGAAGAGTGGTGGGTGTTGTTCTATCCCTCTTTAGTGTTTAATTATACCATTATGGGGGATTGGATTCTTTAAAAAAAAATTACTAATAAAAATTTGTTTTGATATGGACAAAACTTTGATCAAGTTAATTGTGTTCATTAGGTCAAATTTTTCAATCAAATTTAAATTTTGGAGAAATTACATACAGGTCTTACCAAGGAATAAAAAATCACCATCAAATTTATGAAAATCATGAAACTGGATATAAGTCTCATGGGACTTGGGTTGGATTAATTTCATGATTTTCAAGGATCTAATAGTAATTTTCTCTTTGTTACTCGGAACTTTTAAGTAATTTTCCCTTTATTTTATTTTACTTTTATAAGTTGTTAAAATATGTATGTACAATTGTAAATTCACTTATGAATATTTAAAAATTTTCGTAAGCCATAAAGAGAAGAAACTTTTTTATTTTATTTGTAAATCAAATTATTAATTTCTTATATAAATGTACAATTTTAATATTTATTTATTATTATATTGACTTTGTTCTCATTGAGTATAATGTTATATTAAATAAAAATAAAGTTGAAAAATTGATAAATTTTAGGGGTTAAGAAATTTTAAGGTTTACAAAACATGTTATATGTGACTTATAAATGAGATTGTAGGATGAGTAAATTATGATTTGTAAATTTTTATATAAAAACTTATTATTAATTTTCATATTAACAATCGTTATTTTACTATTGTTAGTTGTAAAAAAAATTAAAATATGTTTTGACATGTAAATTCACTTCATGAATTTAACCTAACGGATATGCGATATAGGTAACTTCACTTAAGTTTTCCTTTTACATTATAAACCATCGTCTTGATGTACCCTTCAATCTATTATATAAGAAGTCTTATAGAAAATATTTTTTATCCTTTTTATAAGGCATTTTCATAGTTTCAAAATAAACATTTTTTCCATATATGTCAATATTTAAAAGGGTAGTGGAAAAGTATGAGAAATTGTTATGGTTTAGTATGATTAATAAGGGTAATATTAAAAATCACTTGAATTAATTTTATGATAATTTAATTTTTTTCAATTGTTTTTATTAATATATGTAAATTAGTTAGAAATGTCTTATAAAATGGACATTTTATTTATTTGAATTAAAAAGACTTCAACTAGGTAACATAAAATCCATTTTTATTTTCATTTCCCACAATTTTTGGCAAAGAGTGCGGGAAACGAATGCTATGTTTGGTACGGTTGAATTGGGAGGTGGAATTTATTTCCTATGTTTGGTATGGTGGAATTGGAAATATAATTCAAAATGGGTAGAAATAAATTTCATGATGTAACCCATGGAATTGATTTTTTCACCCCTCATTTTTTTCCAATATTTATATCCATTTCCATCTCCATTTCTATCCTCATTTCCATCTCCATTTCTATTTCCATTTCTATCTCTATTTCCATCAAAATCAATTCCAGCGTACCAAATAGTTTGATCCAACCACTGTTCCATTTGAAGCAAACCAGTAATTTATAGAAACAGCTTTTTTTTTTGGAAACAAACTAAACCCAATATTGATTAATGTGCATGTTGATCCAAAATATTCTCTTCAATTGATGTTGATCTAAATATTATTTTGTATTTTTTTGCCATATTGTTATAAATTTATGTTGTTATAAATTTTCTTTTAGTCCAACTTTTTTGGAAGAATTTTTTATATTTCAAAAGTTATTATTAATGTAGTTAAGTTATAAGATCATTTTAAATTGAACTTCTTTAATATGTAATTTTAACATTAAATTAAGTTAAAATTAACTTAAAAATCCTTTAACTTAGGTAAAACTATAAGAATATATCAAAAAAATAGAAACCTGATTAAAATTATGTGTAACTGTGACAACCTAATTTAAAATATTATAAAACTCTAGGAAAATCCTAAATAAACCCATCCTAAATACACAAATATTAATTTAAACATACACTTTTATTAAATACCTAATAATAAGTCATGTAGGCTTTACTTGAGATTTTTTAATTTTGCAATTTTACCTATCTACCTTTTCTTCTCTCTGGTTTTTTTTTGTTTGATCCCTTTTCTCCTTATTCTTCTTTGCTAACAAAACATTTTCTCCTTATTCTCCTTATTATTAATGCCCGTTTGGGAACGCGGTAGAGAAATACTTTTATGCAAGTCGAGGTAAATATGTGAAGGAGATTATCTCATTTTACAGAAAAACACTGTTGAACATACTTTTGGGAAGTAAATAAGTTTTTCCAAACAAGCACATTTTTTGCTTGCTCTATGCCTTCCTTTTATTTCACACTTTGTTTTGAAAGTGTGCGGATGCACAAGACAATTCCTAAGGTCACGTTTGGTACCATGAAATTTGGAGGTATGGATATGGAAATGGAATTGATTTTCATATCCATGCATGTTTGGTACCATGGAATTGACTTCCACGTGGAAGCCAATTCCACCAAAACCATGGATTTACAATTTCATATCAAAAGCTTGGATTTGTAAATCTATGGAGATAATTCCATCTAAAATTTTTTTAATTTGATTTAGGTAGTTTTAAAATTTAAAAAAAGATTTTTTAATTTAGAAGGGCTTTTAGGTTTTTTCATCTAAAAATCATACCTCATTTCCATGCTATACCAAACATACTTTTAAACCTCATTTCCATTTCCACATCCACATTTATTTCCATATCAATATCCATCGAAATGAATTCTGCGTACCAAACGAGTCATAAGTTGTTCATATGATTTGTTCTTTGCATCAATAATTAAAATAACAAAATAAATAAAATTGAATAAAAGAGTAAAAATTAAGAACCACATAGTACAAAATTCAAAACAAAACAGTGATCAACAAATTCTCAATCAAAACAAACTCTTTATATAAACCTTTTAGAACAAAATTTTTGCAAAAATTCATAACAAAATATCAATTCAGAAGTAAGATTAAAAGAAAAATTGCTAAAATTTACTCTTAATATTGTTGAAAATCGACTAAAAGAATTAAAAGTTGATATCCTAATTATTTGAAGAGGTATGGATTTTGACATTAAAGTTAATTCATGGATATTGTTAATTAAAAAATCGGCATGCACCTACATTCACTTTTCATTTTTAATAACAAATGGGGATTAACAATATTAAAACTCTTTACCAAGGCCTATATATCTTATTATAAATTTAATAAAAATATAGGTATAAATTAAGATTTGTGCATTTGGCTATATTTAAAAAGGATTTCCCAAATACTATTCTCATTGCAAATTAATATTATTTTTAATTTAAAAATAAATAAATAATAATAACAGTAACAGTAATAGTAATAAGGGAAAATTAAAGTTAAATACCTGAAAATACTATTTATTATGAAAGACAATAAAAATTGTAATTATTTAGAAGGATGAAAATAAAAATATACTAAATTACCCCTG
The DNA here is from genome assembly GCA_025593235.1 of Vachellia pachyceras. Classification (NCBI taxonomy): domain Eukaryota; kingdom Viridiplantae; phylum Streptophyta; class Magnoliopsida; order Fabales; family Fabaceae; genus Vachellia; species Vachellia pachyceras. The sequence goes on along the minus strand of JANTPZ010090100.1, from coordinate 6,781 downwards.
ACATTCTACTGTAATTTTAACCACCAGCATGAATGAATAACAAAGAAGGCTCCAATTTTCAACAAGAAGCAGCAGCTCCAATAGGAAAGGCAATGTGTGGGCCCACCTGACCACACGTGAGTCACGTGGGCCCCATTTGCTGTTAGCGAGATGGGAGCCGTAACCATGAATTTTAGGATCTCCGTCATAACGCCGTAACGGTGACATCCCATACCGTGGAATCTCGTAACGGCGGGAATTTTGGCGGTAAAAAACCTTTCCCCATGACGTGTCAGATTACTATTGGCTTTGGATGAATGGATGTATGGCGGGCATGGTACTCATACCATCATGATCCATGTTATTTTTCCCGCGCGACAACACGGAGGGTTTCACAAAGAGGGCCAAATTTAGAGAGACACAAGAAGAGGGGAAAGTGAAGCAAAGATAGGGCTCAGAGCTGCTTCCTAAACCCTTATTTGGTCGATTCGATCCAAGATTACGTCGTTGTTTTCTTGGTTTCTGTACTGGATCTGCTTGGAGCTGAGAATTAAGGGATCGGAGTATAATTGTTGTTGGTAATCTGCTACAAGTCTTATTTTTTTAAAAACATTTATCAAGTTTTCTTTCTTCTTTCCAGTTCTTGTAAAATCTGGTTCGGCAAATTTTATTTTTGAAATGGGGTTGATTCAGACAATTTGTCAAAATTTATAATTTGCAAACCCGCGGCTTAATTCACTTTTGAAAGGAAAAAAATGAAAACTTTGCCTCCTATGTGTACTCTGGGTGGTGAATTTACTGGCCTTTTTAATTATTGGAACTGTGCTCAGAGTAATTTGCATTTTGGGTCTCCGGGTCAATGTTGCTAGGATTTGGGTTTGCACTTGCTGGTATAGCGGTGGTACTGAAATTGAATTGACGAAAATCGATTTTCTTGGACTTGGAAAGGTTTTGATTTGGGGATTTGAATCCAAATTAACAATTTTCTGTGCCGTACAGGTGTGATCTGCGTCGATAGTGGATTAACTAGGGTTTCCATGAGTCCACCTGCTGAGGAGAAAATGGAAGATGGTAAGCCATTAGCTGTCCCAGCCAACAGCTCACAAGTCCATGGCGAAAATGGTGACCCTGCTGACTCTCGATTCACTGAATTCTGCAAGGTTTCCGTCATCCTACTCTGAAGACAGCTTGTATATGCTTCTTGGTTTTTGAATATATTTTTTCTTCGTTTTTTAATATTGTGTAGTCAGCTTCTTGGTTTTTCTGGCTTGTAATTTTAGTTTTCCACCGTGTTGCCAAGAATACTCGTAGCCTTTGTTTTTTATTATTTCCTTTACTCTGTTATAACCTAGGAAAAACGAGAGTGCATCAAGGGGTATGGGAGGAGAAAACAGCAGCCGTATGCCCAGTAGAGTTTTTCCTTTTGCTTTCTTTTTTACCCAGGGGCCCTCTAGGCAATCCTGAAACGGAAAAAGGATAATGTTACCCATAAAAGGCTTTTGAAATCCCTTTGTGATTAATGTTACAATTAGCTATAATAACACACTCCATGTCCACATGTCACACTCGCGCGCTGGAGTCACCAACAGATACAGGAGTCATGGGGGCCCACTTTAGTTGAGATTATGTAGCCATTTCCTTGCACATTTATTTGGTCTCCCCCCCCCCCTCTCCCGGTATGAGAAGACGCATTGATGTGGTTTTTGACAGCAGAATGGGCTATCATTGGATGATGAGAGTTGCAGACAAGCAATGAAGCTGTTCACAGAAACCAAGCACCTTCTACAGGCCAGTGTATCATCTCTTGGGAATGGAACGGTACACAATAATTCTTCAATAAAATTGAATTTGTCGTGAAGTCTTTCTGTGCATTTTTGATGTTTTATATCTCTGTTTCAGCATGAGGAAGCAGAGCGATATTGGTTTTCCTTTGTCGTATACTGTATTAAGAGATTGGCTGATAAGCATACAGACAGTGAGAAGAAAGTGACAGATAGCAATGGATTAACCCTGTGCCAGATATTGAGAAAGGCAAAGCTAAAGTACATTACTTGTCCTTCCTAGTTCATGTGTTTGTAATTGGTTCTTTTATGCAATGTTGTCATCTATCTTGTATTCTACAGCATTGTGGACTTTTTCAAAGAACTTCCTCAGTTTCTTGTTAAGGGTGGTCCAATTTTAAGTGATATATATGGTACAGATTGGGAAAGCAGGCTTGAGGTAATGACTAAGCAGATATTCGTACTTCCCATTTTGTATATTTTCTGTTCAATTTCGTGCACGTGTCCCCTTTTATTTATTACTTAATAACATTTCTCCTTTGGACTTTTCCTTTCATATTTCTCTACAAGGCAAAGGAGTTGCATGCAAACTTTCTTCACTTAAGCATTCTTAGCAAGTGAGTTGCTCCTTATCTGCTTTTCCAGTTATTGTTGTAAATGTGTGCTGCCAGTTAACTTGAGATGTTATAAAATTTCTCTCGCTCATTATTTACTTCATCCCATCTATTGAAGTCAACTCCCTATTATGTTTTAAAAGTTCTATCCTTAGAATTTTCAATTACTAAGATCGTTGAATCTAGTTCTATAATCTAGAATTCCGGAAGAAGTCTTCTTGATTTTTTCATCCTGCCTTTAGGGAATTGATTTAATACTGTTTCTTAAGGCCATGTTTGGTAATGGGAAAGCTTTTCTAAGGGGAGGGGAGGGGAGTTAAGAGACGAGTGGTGGGAAGTAAGAGGGAGGGAAGGAAGGCTTATTGACTATCACTTGTGTGTCAAATGTAATTAATTTTTTGAAGAAAAGGAGTTGTTTAGCCGGGTATCTTCATAGAGAATAAAGTTTGTTCTTTGGACTGAAATGCGCTTTGGTTGGCTCAGCCATTATTATTTTCTGATGGATTGGGGGAAATTGGAAATACCAAGCAGCTAGAAATCTACAGCTGGTTTATCGGAAACTAAAGATTTAATCTGGAAAAAATATCAGTGCTCTGTGTGTATACTTAATTTATACTACTGTTCAGCATTAAGGAAGGCACATGTGCAATGGTTTCGTTTTATCATCTTATAGATTTTAAGATGTTTTTTTGCTGCATAGTTACTGAGCATAGTTTTTCATTATAGCACCACTCTGAGTATCCTTTACGATGTACCATTTGGCATCATATCTTCTAAATTTGGTATTGCTAGGTATTATAAACGTGCTTTCGGGGAGTTATTCTTGGCAAATGGTGCTGTTGAAAAAAAATCAGCTGTTTCCATGACCGGTGGTTATGCATCTCAATATCATCGATTTGGATGGTTGGTTTTTCTGGCTCTTCGTGTACATGCTTTCAGCCGTTTTAAAGACTTGGTGACTTGCACCAACGGTTTGGTTTCTATACTGGTCAGTCACATTCGTGCGCTATTGTTTTTCTATAATTTGCATCTCCTTGAAAATATTTCAAATCCTTTTCCTTAATGTTTTGTTAACTTTAGAATATTCATATAAAGTTGTATATAAGTTTTTGCCTGTGTATAATACAAATTCAATTATTTGGATAACATTCACGTACTATAATTTTTAATGTTTACCTAATAATCATCACTTAAAAAAGAAGCAGTTTCTTATTTGCTTGGTGTATCTTTGACAGGCTATCTTGATTATTCACATCCCTGCTCGCTTCAGAAATTTTAACATTCATGACACATCACGCTTTGGTAATACTATTTCTTTTATACCCCTTTTGTTTTGAATCATTGTGATGTTCTCTAGTAATCTCACTCCTTTGCATTAATGCAATCTAGTACTTGTGCGTGCGCACATTCCTTTTGATTATGTTGGAGATGAGTTTAAATTTTGGTGCTATCTGTCCTAATTCAGTTTAATGTGAATTTTAGTTAAGAAAAGTAGCAAAGGTGTGGACATCATTGCATCACTTTGTAACATCTATGACACTTCAGAAGATGATGTGAGAAAAACCATGGAGAAAGCCAATAATTTAATTGCAGATATACTGAAGAAGAAGCCTTGTCTGGCATCTGAATGCGAAACCGCAACACTAGAGAATATTGACAAAGGTTCTTTTTAACTGCTGCGTCAGTTATTATTTATACACGTCAATGTTGTTATCCTTTATTGATGATATTTCATTTGCAGATGGTCTGTTCTACTTTAATGATCTTATGGAGGAATCATCTCTTCAATCGTGTTTAAATACATTAGAAAAGGATTATGATGATGCCATTCGTAACAATTGTGAACTGGATGAGAGGCTGTTTATCAATGAGGAGGATAGCTTATTAGCTTCAGGAAGTTTGTCTGGAGGTTCAATGTCAGCAAGCGGTGTCAAGGTATGATTACATCTGAAGTTTCTTCTTAAGTTTGCTATCTTGTGTAAGAGAATACTGATAAACATATTTTATCGTTCTCCTTAGAGGAAATTTGATTCATTGGCGTCACCTGCAAAGACAATTGCGAGTCCACTCTCTCCTCAACGCTCTCCTGCATCTCATCACTCAAATGGAATTGCAATTAGTGCAAATTCAAAAATGGCAGCCACTCCAGTAACCACTGCTATGACTACTGCTAAGTGGCTTCGCACTGTCATATGCCCACTTCCATCAAAGCCTTCACCTGAGCTGGAGAAGTTTCTGGCATCATGTGATAGGGATGTCACAAGTGATGTAGTGCGCAGGGCTCAGATTATATTGCAGGCTATATTTCCCAGTAGTCCCTTAGGAGAGCGATGTTTAACTGGAAGCCTTCAAAGCGCAAACCTCATGGACAATGTTTGGGCAGAACAACGGAGACTTGAAGCCCTCAAGTTATATTATAGGGTCTTGGAGGCAATGTGCAGAGCAGAGGCCCAAATACTGCATGCAATCAATTTAACCTCGTTATTAACTAATGAGAGGTTCCATAGATGCATGCTTGCATGTTCAGCAGAATTAGTTCTGGCAACACACAAGACTGTAACAATGTTGTTTCCTGCAGTGCTGGAAAGGACTGGAATTACTGCGTTTGACCTTAGCAAGGTGATAGAAAGCTTCATAAGACATGAAGACTCTCTCCCAAGAGAATTGAGGAGGCATCTGAATTCATTGGAAGAACGGCTTTTGGAGAGTATGGTATGGGAAAAGAGTTCCTCAATGTATAATTCTTTGATAGTTGCCAGACCTTCCCTCTCTACAGAAATAACTCGTCTCGGATTGTTAGCTGAACCAATGCCATCATTAGATGCAATTGCAATGCATATTAACTTCTCTTGCGGGGGACTTCCCCCTGGGCCTTCCTTACCGAAGCCTGAGACTTTACCAAGTAATAGTTCTTTCTGTCTGAGCTCTTTAGCAATGTTTGCTTACTTATAATACAAGTCATCATCTATTATACCTTTGTGTAAATTTTGTTGTTCAGATGACCCAACGAATTCTTACTGCCCCTTTTATCCCAAAGGAAAACTTTACAGCTTAGTTAACATTTCTGTCAATGCATTTCAGGTCAAAATGGGGATATCATGTCCCCAAAACGACTCTGTACAGAATACCGAAGTGTACTAGCAGAACGGAATTCTTTTACCTCACCAGTGAAGGATCGGCTTCTTCCCTTTGGTAACCTTAAGTCGAAGCTCCCTCCTCCTTTGCAGTCAGCTTTTGCAAGGTATATCTTGAATTTCTAGGCTTAGAGTGGCAATCATATTTTTTGGCGCTCTTATTGAATAATTTTATTTTCTTTGCAGTCCAACAAGACCGAATCCAGGAGGTGGAGGGGAGACTTGTGCAGAAACGGGGATCAATATCTTTTTTGGAAAGGTAGTGCACGTTAATAATATGGTGAAGCAGTTGTGTGAAGTTCTTGTGTTTAGCCAAAATCTGTATTATTTATTTGTCAGCTTCATTTTGTCCCTATATTTCTTTATTAAGCTAACATCTTGTGTGAGCTTGTGTCTCCCAGATTGTCAAGTTGGCAGCAGTCAGAATAAGTGGCATGGTTGAAAGGCTCCAATTGTCTCAACAGATAAGAGAGAACGTGTACTGTCTTTTTCAACAAATACTAAATCAAAGGACATCACTTTTCTTCAACCGCCATATTGACCAAATCATTCTGTGTTGTTTCTACGGGATTGCAAAGGTTCAACTTTAAAAAAAATGTTGGGTTTTATAATCTGTTTTTCAGTTATTTATTATTTTGTTCTCATTCGATTCCTTTTTGCAGATTTCTCAACTGAACTTAACTTTTAGGGAGATCATTTACAACTATAGGAAGCAACCACAGTGCAAAACACAAGTTTTCCGTGGTGTATTTATTGACTGGTCATCAACACGCCGCAATGGGGTATGTAATCAAATTTCATTCCTACCGTACTTTATGAAAAGTCTGACCTTATCAATGATTTTGAAACAGAGAACCGGACAGGAGCATGTTGATATCATTACATTTTACAATGAAATATTCATCCGCTCTGTAAAAGCTCTGCTGGTTGAGCTTGGTCCTGGGGGGACAACTGTGAAAGCGAATCGAATACCTGAAGCCAACAATAACAGTGATGGTACAGTTTTGGCTTAACGAGTTGTTTTGAGTTCTATACCTGGCTTTATCCTGTGTTTCAGGCAAAACCATCGACTAATACACCTCTTCTCTCCAGGCCATTTAGCTCAGTGTCCTGGATCTCCCAAAATTTCTCCTTTTCCTACCCTTCCTGATATGTCTCCAAAGAAAGTATCTGCATCACACAACGTATATGTTTCGCCGCTGCGATCAGCCAAGGTAATAATTTCACTCATTTACTCTATTACTCGTCTCCCATCCCCCCCCCCCCCCCCCCC
>JANTPZ010090099.1:4676-34940 GCA_025593235.1 Vachellia pachyceras | reverse complement strand
CAAAATCCACCATACAGTAAACCAAATAAGCACAGAACGATTCCAGCACCTATCATGGCCTGTCTTACATTGTCATCGTCGATATTAACAGCGGCCAAGATAAAAATCCAGAAGGGAGCCATGCAGAATAGAACAAAAGTGGCAATATGCACATACATGTTTCCAAAACCAAGTCTCTCCATGTTCCACCCAAACACACAGAAAGTACAGAAAAGAGAGAGATATGCTAGAGAAATATCGTTCCAGATGTCCATAATTCCTCCGGTCCACTGTGGCCTATCCTCAATTACCAATTGTTCATCTCTTGAAGCAAATGAATATTTTTTCGTAAATGATTTCACCCTCAAATGCTCTGGGTTAACCTGCGCTTCTTCATCCATCTCAGAATCGTAGTCCTTACCAAGAGGGCTAAGAATGGTATACAGGCCAGCAATTGCAGGAGCACCAATTGCGAAGGATATGCATATTCCAACTCCTACAGCAGGTCGCTCAGATCTTTTGTATCCCAAGTTTAGGCCACAAAGTGCATATTGGGCAAAACAGTTCACATGAAGAAGAATGACCACCACCATCATGTGTGCCCACTCATGGGGCTTATATGTCCCATTCTTGCAGTAGACCTTTCTGAGTCTGGCGATATCCTTCGGTTTCCATCTGCACAGAAGTACAAGGTGATAAAACCTCTTGGGATGCTGATACAAACACATGAGCGTGAACAGTGCGTTGAGTATTTGGTTGTTTACTTCAAACCAAGCGTTCCTCTGAGACTTCTTTGGTAGCACGCCATTTAACATTCCAGTCATGACTAGGAAGAGAATGGCCCCTGAAACAGCAACACAGGTAATCCACACAAAAAGGGCCATGTTCATTGGGTCTCTGATCCACTCTTGGCACTTCTTTTTGAGTGAATTCCAATCAAGTTTTTGAGCTAAAATGCCACTAAATCGTTCTCTAAAACCATGTGAACCAGAAGAAGGTACAGACTGTGAAATTTGGTCTCTGGAAGAAGCAAGCCGCTTGAATTTGGCAGAGGCTGAACCAAATTTAAGGAACTTAATCCTATTAAGCAGAGCACTCGAGGGGGCATGAATTTCTTTTGGTGTATTTTCATTGCTTATAAGCGTCCTCCGAGATGTTGAGTTTCCAATTGAAGTTAAATCCTTCAACTTGCTTTCATTAGATTCCTCGATCTGATCTTCAGGGGTTCCGTTGTCAACTGAACCCATCCTGATATGAAGTTTGAGCTTTCTCCGTCAGAACAAGAAGGACCAAAACTATGTCATCAAGGATTCGGGTCTGGCACTGTTACTGAGAGGGAAAAGAGAACAGCCACAGCTAAGTATTCTAATTCATAACAAAATTCGCAAGAATTCATCACAATGATGAAAGGAATGACTTTGATGCAGTATAATAGAAACGGAAGATATCCGAGCATATTAGAAACTCGAGGAGCCAGCAAACATTAAACACGATAATTTATCCAGGTTCACAGTTTCAAGGCTAGGGAGTGGAAGGTGACCCAGGGCCCAGACTCTGAGTGTGACCCTGTATTACCGATGGCCACACCTTACGGGTTGGTTTCGAGAAATAAAGTCGGAAGGAAAAACGCCCACAATTTTCTACATCCCCCGCAATTACAATGAGAATACCCATCCGAAAGAAAAGCCAGAACCATAAATTGAAAATTTTCAAGACATGAGCTAATAAAAACGATCTATTGAATCTATGAAGATGCATAAGTTCACATAAAGGAAACGAAGAAAGTTAAGGACATACCTATAAACCGACTCGATAATCAGCATGCGGATGAAGGCATTAAGTGCAAAAGTCCTATTTGATTGTAGATTGTTTGAAGAATTAGTATAAGAAATTAAATCTAAGCTCCTTATTAGGCCCCAGAATAAAAACTTAAGAATGAACCGAAAAAGGAATAATTCCCTTACAAGTGATAACAGAGTCAAACCGGACGACCGGCCGGTTGCTGTCCTAACGACAAAGGAGAGTATTGGCTGCCACTTGCCGAGAGACTGCAGGACGACGGATCAGAGCATATGATATTTCTTCTAGATGGGGCAACGGAAGGTATTAAAATAAAACGTTACAGTGATTATTCAATCTGGAATCCGGAGGACCTTCAACTTGTTCAACCGGTAACCTGCTTTGGATGCGTTTGGCCAAGTGGCTGGGAAAAGTAGCTGGGTAAAATAATGCATTCGTTTTACAATCGTCCGTTTGAATAGGATTGAATATATTCTACCAAAAGCATATTAAAGTTAAAAGCATTTTTCAGTTGCTTCTATTTAAAATGCATTTCATCATACAATATTTTTATTTTTAGACTAAAATATATATTTAATCATTTAAATTTACATTAAATTTTAGTCACTTGAGTTAAAAAATACATTTATAATCATTTTGTCTTAATATACTAGTTTTATTTAACAGAAAATGATAATTCATCAAATTAAACGATGATTTTATAGTTAAATAATGACAAAACATGATTAAATTTTAAAATATAAAAATAATTATATTGAATACTTAAAATTTAAGCATATTTTATTTGCATTTAAATACAAAATTGCTATTTACGTTTGATAAGTCATTACTTTCAGTTAAATAAAATTTATGGTGTTAAGAGAAATGGATTAAAAGTTTTCTTTTTTAATGTAAATGACTAAGCTGAAATTTGATATAAATTTAAAAGACCAGATGTATACTTTAACATATTTTTTATCATTTTATTTTTTTAAAATTTATCACAATATATAAAATAATATATATAATGTTTAATGTTTAATTATAAATAATGTTTTTATCAGTTAAATAATGTTTAATGATATTTATATCATTTCAAATCATTTTCTACCAAAACTTACTTCTCCAAACAAAATTTATTTTTCACAAAAAAACAATCACTTTAATAACAGTTTATTTAAAAATAAATTGCATCACTTCATATAACTTTTACTTAAAATTCATTTTTTAAAAGTCATTCTACTTAAAATTACCTTTGACAACCCTTATCACAACAAATCCAATTTCAAAGGTCTATTTAACGCACAGTAATACCTAATATTCTGTTATGGATGACGAGGTTAAAAAAATGTGAAGTCCAATGGCATACAAGACTAACTCGTACGAAATAAAATTTCTTATTAAATCAGAGAACAAGGAGACAATTATTTAAAACCAGATGAATTAACATCGAGTAATTCTATGAATTCTGTTTAACATTTACTTCTGTTTCAAAAGCGTTGGAGGTTCAGAATCCATAGATTGATTTTATGCCCCGTTCGTTGATTAGAAAGTGATTTTAACAAAGTGAATTTTGAAACATTTATGATAAAAGAGTGGGAGTAATATATTATTTTTAATTGAAATGTCTACTGTAATACGAAAATAACACAATGCCCTTGTAACAATAAAAAAATTCCGCCTCACTTCTACAAGCACTGTCGGACCATCCACTAGCGCACTCCCAAACCACAACCGTGTTTTGGGCCGCCGGCAACCACGAAGACACCGACCATGACAATCAATCTTTTACTTTGCAAGAATTCTAAAGCTCATCATTCTGTGGGAGCCTATAAAGTGACAGCGATAAAGCACTGCAGTTCAATTTGGGTGCGTCGGATATCACTAGAGCTGTTGGAAAACGCATATCACGAATGGATGAATGGAAAACCAAATCCAGGTCCCAAGAGAGAATGGTGATTTCGTTTGTGAGGCTGTCTAGTCGTTTTCTTCATCCGGCAAGGATAGAGGAAAACATGTCATGAACTGTATTATTCATATTATTACAGATTGTACATATATATATACACACATGGAGGAACAACCAGTGTAAATCTTTCATAAACGGCTTCGACAGAAGAATTGAAGGAAGCGAGCACTGTCTAAATTTGCAGGCTCTCAGTTTCAACTTTCTGGAACCTATAACTGCTGAAGCAAGAGGCCCTAGGAAGTTGTTAATTCCATCAGTTCCCTGAAAATGTTCCTTTCTTCAGCGACTCTTTCCGATCTAGTAAATACATACACCTCCTATACTCCTCTTGTACAGCGGTGGTCCGTACAACTTAAGCACAAATTTTGCCCCATAAGAACCATAACTTGCTTTATACCGAAATCATACTTCATTCCTTGTGAGTCAAGAGGGACGTCCCTTGCCCAAAAGGCCACCCCTTTCATATTAGAACAAGTAGTCCCAGGGCTTCCTAGCGCAAAGTCTGACAAATTTGGAAGAGGGAAGACTTGCTATTTCTCAAATCAAGTGCAGTTTTTGAATTCAAGCAGATAACTTCAATCAATCCCGAATCGATTACACTATATAAGTGGTGGATATGTGAGATGACCAACAGTCCAGACACGCATGATACAATTCAAATAATCAAACATGAATTCAAATAACATAATGCTAAGATGTAAATCAGGTCAGGTCATCTTCCTCAAGTTCTTTGGCTTTTATTTTTTCCTTCACCCTCAGAAGAAGTGTCGTCTTCCAAGAATCCTGCACAACATCATGCAAACAGGTAAACAATGATGTGGGATGGTAGAACAGATTATAGAATGCAAGTTAAATGACCAGAGCAAACGAAGTCATATGGTTGCGTCAATAACAACTTAACAAATAATCCAGATCACAAAAACGCAACTCAAGTGCAACAGAGAACCATTATATCCAACCGCTCTAGCAATAACTAATCAATAACAGACATCGAACTTGTTACCAATCATGAAAGAATTAGTAAAACAACTTCAACTTCCAGTACAAATGTATCACCAAACACATCACGAGCTGCAGGACTAGATGGTATTAGTGTTAAAGTCCTGCAGAACTGAGAAGCAGCACCTAGAAAACTCATATTAGACTTTTAAAACATTGCCTACATGTTTTCGCAAATAAATTGAGCTGTCATTCTTTCTTTCTAGTTTTTAGTTAAGATAGTCAAAGCCAATGATTCAATATTGAGTAGTTTTGGCAAGAATTTTGGATAAATTTCCAACTGGATTCTTTGTTCAGGGGAATTACAAATTAAGCGTATGGTAAAGAAAACATTTCTATTTTCATTTTGAAGTGGTTAGTGTTATAAAACATGATGATTCAGTTTTGATAAATTTTATATTTCTGTTACTATTTATTTCAATTTCCAAATTCTGGAAAATACCAGCGGGGTCATGCTATCAAATTCCTTGACAACGTCAGTGAACTTTCCAACATCTTCTTCATCAGTTGCCGCAGCGATATCCTGCCCCAAGAAAGAAGCTGATGTCAGAATGGCATACGACAAGGATGCAAGTAATAAAACAGACAATGCAATGATCATAATGACAATATAATTAGAAAAAATAAAGATAATAGCAAAATACTAAACAGTTATTATAACAATAAATAAGGCATAGAAAAGTATCCATATTTTAATCCAACATTCTTTGTCAACAAAATTTGATAAGGACGATGGAAAAAACTACACTTACTGCCAAAAGTCTATATTCACGTGTTCCTGTAAATGTCGGATCTAATTCCTGCAAAAAACAAAACAAAACACATCCAGATAATTGAGCAACTGACAAGGCAGATCCAGTTTCAGATATCAAAGTTTAAATATCTCATACCTGATATCGCTCTAAGGAATTGGTAATAGCAACAGCATCCCCTTTACATAGTTGACAGATTCCTGCATTAAGGAGATGTCCTTTAACTCCGTACTTCAACAAATTGTTGTTGATAGAGTGGCGGGCAACTTCTTCATAAATATCAATTGCCTTCTGGTATCTGGAAATTTATCATATAATACAAAAAGCAAATACTTCAATTTCACATAGAAAAAGGCCTAGGGTATAGTCACCTTCATATATATATATATATATTTAAAAAGGCTATATGTACTTTAACAGAACTTGGCCAAATTCAGAAACTCCACACCCAATATGTTACAGGCATCACATGAAGCAATAGAAAGGTTGATCAAGCTATTTGGAGTCTAGTTATGCTTAATGAGATTATTGAACAAGACCTTTTAGTTAACAATCCATACAAGGATTTGGTTTTTAATCGAGCTCATTGGTGTTGTAATCCGTGTAACCGACCCCACCTAATGGGATAATGCCCTGTTATTGTTGTCACAATGAAAGGTTTTCATAACAAATGAAACAATGTGAAACCCACAAAAAGTAAAGTCTGGAAAATGTACTTAAAATAGCATGTGTCATATAGAATTTTGCAACGTGAAGCAATGCAAAGTTACAAATTGTTGCTAAACAGAAAGATCTTACTGTACACAAGAAAAGATAATATAGAGGAGCAGAAATTCATATATCATAATGCCAGAAGAGTAAAAATGATGCTACAAACATCAACCTTCAAAAGAAAAAACCAGAATGCAGCAGTTCAATCAGGGAATTCACTGTACAAAAGAGAATAAATTTAGTTAAAATACAAGATCTTACTGTTCTAGCTGAGCAGCGTATTGAGCAACCTTTTGTTTGCACTGGTTTGCAGTGGTTGTCACTTCCTCATTTTGGAAAAATTCAGCTGCTTTTTCATAGTACAGAATAGCCTGCTCAATATTCTGTTCTGACTCATACAACTCAGCAATTTCCTACGAGGGAAAATTAGTAAACCAGTTACAAGTGTTCGTGCTGATTCTAACAACCTCATTAGATGCAACAATGTAGGAGTGCTAGGAAATTAAATTCACTGATCGTATATTCATACTAAAACAGGAATATAAAATCTGGCATAGCAGCGACGTATACCTTAAAATACCGAGCAGCCATATTCAGTCTTCCAATTTCACAGAAAAGATTTATAGCTTGGTCTAAGCAAGATACAGCTTCTGCATTATTTAGGGAAAAGATGAGAAGCTCAGCACTAGAATGGTATCTGCGTGAAGCCTTGAAGCCCGAGGGATTATGAATTTACATCATCAATATGCATACCGTTTACATTAGTCTTTTTATAGCAATGCGCAGCATCAACATGAGCTTGGGCAGCTTCATGCTTGCTTTCCAACTACATGCAAGAAATAATCTTGCTGTTATAGTTTTACGAGAAAAATAATTTATGAAACAGAAGTACAGCCGCATAGGTCATTCTCCAAAAATCTAATTTAATTCATTACCTTCAAATGACAGCTCGCCAGCTTGAGGTATGTCGATCCTGCTTTATCCCCTGAAGACCATATTAATACAATCAAAACAACATACAGAAATATCCCTTGATTTGATTCGTAACGTGAACAAAATAACAGAATATGCCACGTAAATAGAATTCGCGCGCGCCCGCGCAAATATAACTACACGGAGACCGATGTTTTGAAACAGCCAATGATTCTATAAAATTAACTAATAATTTCGAGGAGCTTATTGGAAATCAGATTAAAATTTACACTTCAATTGATATACATATCACGGGGTAAGCCCTAGGAAACGGACAATGGGTCTAAGCCTTTGGTGCAAATGGATGTAACTTAATCGATAAAATCGACCATCTAGTCTAATAGCAACAAGAAAGAGGAGAGGAAGGATTCCGATAACAAGCCAAGGAAATGAAAGATGGATAATAAGAGATGAAAAGGTAAAAATCTATGAGCTCAGTTAACAATGTGTCCGTGAAGAAAAGGAAGGGGGTGAAATAAGAATGGAGGAAGAAGAATTTACATGATTTAGCGAGCTTGTAGGAATTGGCGGCTTTATCAAAGAGATCGGCAGCATCCTCGTATTTGGAGCCGAACAATCCCCAGCCGCTAAGCTTCCTTTCTGCTTTCTTCTCGAATTCTTCGGCCCTTGCCAACTGATCCGCCATGGCTGTCTGTTCTCAAAATGTAGGCAGTTCTATTTATTTCTCAGTTCCCGGCAAATGGAGGTTTCATCCAGGATACCATATTCCAGTCAACAAATCAAAGGGAACGCCTGTCCGGTCCAGAGCTCGTTTTTTTTCCATTAAAAAAAATTGAATCTTCCTCCAAAATCTGTTTGTGCATACACCTTCCTGGGCTGAATTATGTATTCTATGGATAGATTGGCCCGTCCAATCAGGGAAAGGATAGTTTGGTCCTGGAAAACTAGTTGGGCTATTATTGTGTAATAATACCAGACATAATTGACAGGGTTGCAACGATGTCCGTCACTCACGGTATGATGAACTAAATTTTAAATTGTGTTAAGAAATATATTTACATTCAACGCTCAATAGTACATTGAAAATATTAGCTTCATTAGGAGGGTACTTAGGATTTAGCAAAAAAAAGGTAATACTAAATATAATGGTTTCGAATTCTGATAGAAAAATGACAACATTTAATGTATATCTTAACTCTAACATCTAGTCTATAACACCGCAACATTATCTATAGTCACGCTAGTATACCTCTTATCAATTAAATCAAGGTTTGGTGGTAATGATCATTGCTTTCTTTGCCACATAGCCCTGAAATAAAATAAAAAAAAATAAGAACACTTTGACAGCCCAATCATTTAGGTGCCTCTTTTGATTGAAAATTTGAAAATATGTGGGGTTTTTTTTTTGCATTGATGTTCATGCATTTGCAAAATGCTATTGTATAGATAATTGTACTATATTTTAGATAAGTAGCTTCAAGTAGAGTTGGGAAAACGGGTTCGGCTCGTGGGCCCAACCCGCCTCTAGAAGGTAGGCTCGGGCTGGCTTTTGCCAGCCCGTCACCACTAACCTGCGGGTTGGCGGGCCAACACGACTTACCCGTTTTTATTTTTTAAAAAATATATATGTATTATTTTTTTTGTTTTTTCATCTCAATATTGTTTACAAAGAGAAAAGTAATATTAAATTATATTTTTAAGAAATTATTAAACACTTATTAATAGGATTGGAAAGATAATCATATAATTATGCAATCTTATAGAAAAAACTTGGTAAAAAAAGAATAAATGATTTATTTAATAAAAATATTTTCTGGCCCCCCAGTGCACGCTCGAGCTGCAACTTTACAGTCTGTTTTGTTGACGGGCTGGCCTGCCAACCCGCAACCACCCATTTTAACAACCTGGCCTTTTTTTTTGGATGGAGAAATGATGTTTATAAAGCAATATGATGAGTGCGGTTAAATTTTATAAATGCACCCAACATATTGGATAAACCCAATACCCTGATGCCCACGCCAACTAATTCCAATCCAGGCGCTTGGTGGATCAAAACATGGGGAAAGTCCAGACACTTGAAAATGGCGTAACCCATGTCTGTGACTGTGATGACCCACCAATGTCATTGTATTTATCCTCTTCTTATCTATAAAATAAATATAAATATTCTTTCTTTTCACCCATGGGAGTCCTTATCATATATTTGATCGTCCTGGGTGAGTTCGATCGGCCTCATTCTATCCATAATCCATAGAACTATATTACGGATGAGGTTGGATTGTCTCATCTCACCCCGAGACAGATTGCATTCATGATTGCCCATCGTTCTATTAGTATTATTGTATTGTTGGTCAAATAATGCGTCGAAGGCAGGGGATCAGGTGCATGCGGGTGTACTGCAAGAATGTTTGGCCTGTCACTGGTGGACCTCCTCCCCTTCTCCATCGGCTTTGTTCGGAGAGTCCATAATGACGGGCATGCTGGTGAACTTTGACCAGAATTCCAACACCAGCGTGGGGAGACTGCTGGACGACGTCGTGCGGATCAGCTACGCGCTGCATTTGGCACTGGTGTTCCCCGTCATGAATTATTATTCCCTGAGGCTCAACATACACCAGCTGCTGTTCTCCGACGAGAGCAAGCCTGGCCTGGCGTCGGACACCCCTCACTTCCTGTGCCTCAAGTTCAGTTTGCTGCGCTTCACCTGCACGGTGGCCGTGGCTGTTCCAAACATACGGTATTCCTTTCAGCTGTTGGGCTCCACCACCTTCGTCTGCATCTCCTTTCTATTCCCCTCCGCCCTCGTTTTTAAGGTGCACTCTTCCTTTATCAGTTTAACACCGCTTTTAATAATTCGTCGTTTAACTCCGCTTTTAATAATTCGTCCGACTCGCTGGTCATTTTGCTTTGTTCATTCACCGCATGCGTAAGTGTTTGAGGACACGGACATACATCGAGTAGCGGCGACAAAAAAAAAAAAAGATCGAGTCATGGCAGTTCTGACGAGTGGGGTTGCCATTTGGACCAACCTTCATGGTTGGCCGCCACCCGTTTAGCACCACCATCCCATGCTCCCCCTTCAATCACATCACAGGAACAAGTTCACGGCTTTGGTTGAGAATTCGTCGAAAGAAATGAGTTTCGAGAATAATTTTATGAATTTCGAAATAATTTTGTCTGTGCACAGTTAAAAAGAAGTTTTTTTTTTCTCAAACATACATTATATGGTTTACCTCTGTGAAATTTATTTGCTCTGTCCTTTAAATAAACTATTGGACTGATTACATGATCAGGGTGTGAATTCTCATCAATCAAGGATGTTTAGTCTTTATGCGATATGTGTATATAATACACGTGGTATGTATATTAATGCGCCCACAAACATAACGAAACGGCAAAGATCATCCACATTTATTTATGAACCGCCACATCACAGGGGGGCCCACAGAGGACTAATAAGTGAATGCTGGAACACTCGAGATCAAATGGATAAATATAAAGTTCTCCCACTCGGAGTTGTCTGGAAATAATAAAAGGGGCTGGGCTGGACCAATATGCAGAGAGCGACAGACACATCATCATGACTGGGTCGCCCTTGAATCATTATCATTATTTAATGGTGACTCGCGCGTGTTTTTCCATCAAATACATACATGTGCATAGGACTGCCTCCAAAAAGGTTAACGAAATTAATTGGGCCGAAATCGAGGTGACACCATTGCTGCTTTGCCTGAGTGATTGGAATTAAGAAATCGCATATATTTCTTTCTGGAATTCTGTTGGAAAAAATGAATTTACAGATTTTAAGGTATTTTTTAGATTTCGAGATGGTTTTATTTTGATTTACGTATACCGTTAAAGAAACGATGTTATAAGCAAGCACAACTTATTATCAACACAATACTATGCTAGATGAGTTATTTACATCTCGTTAATCTCTGGTTTTTTTATTTGTTGCATGATGATATCCCCTTTCACTGTCCCCTCTGAGCCCTCTCCACTCGTCAATTCAAATGCTTCAAAGTAGCTTTCTCTGCCGCATGACTTCGCAAATGCAGTTTCTTTCTGAAAGGAAACTGAAAATCCATTAAAACTCAAACGGTAAATGAACTGTTGGCTTTAACCTTACCAATGTTACATGAGAGTCCAGATTTGCAGCTCCAAGAGCTGATTTGCTCGATATCGTGGTGGGACTTGAGGAAATCGGTAACCATTTGCTTCCTGTGATGAAGTCTTTAGCATGAACGTAACGGGCAGGCAAACTTCTGTTACCCCATATATAGTCTTGCATTTGCCTTTCGGCATTCTGTGTTGAAGTTAAGAGATCCGATTTTCGGAGGATTCCGATAAGATTAAATGTAGCGGAAGCATAGATCTCACACAGAAACACACTGAATGTCACCGATATCATCTATAACCCATCAATTCATTGGATTCCATGCAAGAGTGGCGAGATGCTTTCCTCTTAGAGATTGACACGAGGGAACTAGAGTGTTAGATAGAGTGAATTTAAGTGATCAAAATTATTGATATTAGATTCCAGGTACTACAACCTAAATTAAAATTAAATATAGGGATCAAGATAGATTTAACCCATTAATTTAAAATTACTTGTGTATACAATTCCACTCATTTGGTTGGTTTGAAAAATCATTTGAAGAATAATTTCACGCAATCTGATAAAAGTTTATTAAAGGAGTTTTATATTGACTTACGTAAAAACCACTCAAAACAGTGTACCCAAACAACAACATTGTAATGCATCTTCAAGTCATTCCCTTATCCTTGAGAAGCTTTTTCTTAATTATGGCAATTTATAGTACATTTTAATTTAACTGTCTCACCGCCCTTACATGCGAAAAATATTAAACCACTATGTTTAAATAGTTGCTGTTATTTTTATAGGAGTTCATTAAATGACAAAGAATCAAGAAGTACTACTCTCTTTAGTCATTTTTATGCTTCTAAAAACAGTTTTGTCACCAACATGTGTGTGTGTGTGTGTGTGTGAAACAATACCAACGATCCCGGTTCTATTATAACGGGGGGTTGCCAACTTGCCGAGTCCCCGTTCTTCCCTCTCGAAGAGCCCGTCTAATTTAGATAGGCGCAAGGATAATTCCATTTCCATCTTTCTTTCTCCGGACCGCCCGAAATCACTTTTCAGCCAGAAAAACGCCCCATAGTCTCGCGGTCGACATGTCGCCGGCCGCCCAGCTAAACTTTCCCCTACAGCCAGAAGGAAAGGGAGCTGCCAAACCGGCATCGGTTCCTGGCGCTGTGTTCAACGTCGCCACCACCATAGTCGGCGCTGGAATCATGTCCATACCGGCGACTGTAAAGGTTGTGGGTGTGATTCCGGCTTTCGCATTGATTTTTATCATCGCCATGCTTGCCGAAGTATCTGTGGATTTTCTAATGCGGTTTACGCATTCCGGCGAGACGACAACATACTCCGGCGTGATGAAGGAAGCATTCGGGCCGGTGGGCGCAGTAGCCACGCAAGTTCTTGTCATAATTACCAATTATGGAGCGTTAATTATGTACTTGATTATTATTGGTAAGAATACATTTACCGCTGCTAATTGGTAGCTGTTCAATTTTTTTTTAATAACAATTGATCTTTATATGTTTGATTCAAGGTTCCTGGAGGTGTTTGATAATGCGGGTGCTCGCTTGGCCATGACAGTTTATTAAGTCTTTATCCTCTTATTTGCTGCTCATTAGTGGACTTAGTTAAATATAATATAGGCAAATTGCTACGCATTGGGAATCTGCTGTGTAGCATGAGTTTAAGGAAATATCCTTTTCCCAGTGTATGTAAATACATACAATCTATCGTTCTTTTTCTTGCCTCATGCATTGTGCGTGCGCGTGTGTGTTGCTTGATGTATCTCACCAAGTTTCAGAGGCAAAGTTGTTGTCAGAGTCAATGCATCGTTCGTGTCATGTCTAATTCAGAAATGTAAATTTTAGCTTGTTCAACCAAACCCATTAACTCAGTTTATATGGTGAATATTTGAATCATAAAGCTTTTTTAAACATACTTCTTATAAAGAAATATAAGCTGCTGAATTAGTCGAATGATTTTTTGGTTGTGGCTCGATGATGTGTTTGCCTCATAGATGATTATCAACTCATCTTTACGTCCATTTAATATTTGATATACTGAACAGGGGATGTGCTATCTGGAAAAGGTGAAGAGCACTTGGGCATTTTGCAACAGTGGTTTGGAATTCACTGGTGGAACTGTCGGGAATTTGCGCTACTTGTCACCTTAGTCTGTGTTATGCTTCCATTGGTCTTGTACAGACGAGTAGGTCAGTACACTTTAATCACCCTTGGGTTAAAAAAATTATGGTCTGAGATGAGATTTGAGAGCATGACATGCTTTCTTGTAATTCAAATTGAAGAGACTGTGGCGAAACCCTCACAACATTCTATGTTTTATGTCATATTGGCTGGTGTTTGCTAGAGTCTTTAAAGTTCAGTTCTGCAATATCTACTCTTCTAGCGGTGGCATTCGTTGGTATATGTACTGCGATGGCAATAGCTGCTCTCTTCGCAGGAAAAACACAAATTCCTAGACTGATTCCACAGTTGGACCAGCAGACCTCTTTCTTTGATCCGTTCACTGCTGTTCCAGTCATAGTCACAGCTTTTACATTTCATTTCAATGGTATATAACTTGGCTTGCATTAATGAATTTGCCCGCTTCTTCACAACATGCCTAGAAGATTTCTGAGTTTAACAATTGGTTGTATCTGCAGTACATCCGATTGCTTTTGAGCTTGCAAGGCCATCTGACATGATGACAGCAGTTCGAATTGCAATAGTGCTTTGCGCAGCCAGCTACTTCTCGATAGGCCTATTTGGGTACCTCTTATTTGGGGATGCAATCAAGTCAGACATTCTTATCAATTTTGATCAGAATGCCAAGTCTACGGTTGGTTCGGTACTCAATAATGTAGTCCGGTTAAGCTATGCATTTCACATTATGCTAGTGTTCCCTCTCATGAACTTCTCTCTGAGAACCAACATAGATGAACTCCTCTTCCCCAAGATGTCTCAGCTAGCTAATGACAACAAGAGATTTATCGCCATCACTCTGGTGCTGCTAGTCTCCAGCTACCTCGCTGCAATAGCAATCCCAGATATCTGGTACTTCTTTCAGTTCTTGGGATCAACATCTGCGTTGTGCCTCGCCTTCATCTTCCCCGGTGCTATTGCCCTGAGGCATTCTATCTCTCTTCATTTAAGTCCATTTCCATTTGCTTGAGGCGACTGCAGAGCTTTGTCTAATTTTCTTCGGTGTCAATTCAATGGCAGGGATGCTCAAGGTATATCAACAAGAGGGGACAAAACCATCGCACTGGTCATGATTATCCTGGCTGTAGTGACTAGTGCGGTTGCCATTTCCACCAACATATACAATTCCCTTCACTAGCAAGTCAGAAGCTGTATTTTCGAAGTTTTTCTTTTCCCCCCTCTTTACTGAAGTCTTATTCAGCAGAATGGAAGGGGGGGAAGATAGACTAGGCTCAGAGAATGGGAAAAGATTTAGTTGTTTGTAATTTGTTGAAGAATTGGATGTCCGTTGTAAAATAATTAAAAGTAAAGTCTTGTAAGGTACCAAACAAGGCTTCAAGTAGAGTAATGCCCCGATGAAAGCTTATAAGCGATAGATCCCTGCGTAGATCTATTTAAATAAGCTTTTCTCAATATGTAATTAATCATTTATGCTTAAATTGTTATGTATACTACTTGGACGTTGATTAACTCATACCTGAATAACTTGCCCCAGCAGTGTAGGGTAATATTCAAGCTTTTAAAATGATATTGTAATAGAAAAAACATCAAAGAACAAAAGTGGTAACGCTGTTTAAAGACGTTTTGATGTGATTTTATTAGGAACAACAACGTGACGCTAAATATGATTCTTGATATTTGAGAGTAAAACTGGTAACAGTTGATGAGAGTCGCGGCTTTCTTACCGCTACGCTTTGTATTTACTTTATCTGGCCAACGACTTACAGCTACTTTATCTGATAGTCCACGTATTATGTGAACACGCATACGAGATGCAGCATTTTTACGTAAATTGAGATAAAATTTCTTTCACATGCTTGATTGTGTAAAATCACTTTTTAGAAGTTAATCCAAAGTTTTTTTTTAAAGTGCTTTGAGATCTTCCATAAGCACATGATATAGTGGAGTGCTACAGCAGAAGGTACTCACAGTTCACAGCACAGCGTGCTGGGCTCCACCGATCGGCCCACTCACATCAGGGCCTTCTGCCTTCCTTTAATCTGCCCCCTACTGGATCCACACTTGGACCGTTCATTACACATGAACCTGGTCAACGTTGGACCCAACCAAATAATGATGTCTTCCTCCCACAGATTAACCCATTGTTTCTATAAATAAATAAATAAAGGATGGTAATGGTGGCGGTGGCGGTGGTGAACGCACGCGTACACGTATTATGTACCAGCAGAAACTTATCTTGCTCCGCAAAAACGTTTGAAAAGGTGTAAATCTGAGCTCCTTCTAGTTCCAGTTGAATCCAATTCCGAGGCTGATCGGAGGGCTAAACAAGCAAGCCTTGATAATTGTGTACGTGGACGCAGAAACGAACGCACGCAAACAGTGGTAAGAGATATCATAGTTAGAAAAGAGGTATATACTAAGCCCCTAAGCAGAGACGTAATCCTCTCCCTCCGCCATATTCTGCGGCCTTTGATCGTTTGCCAGTGTACGTTGCGGCTGCATCTTGCTCACTTAACGCGGTTCTATGCTATATATGGAGAGGACAAACCAGAACGGTTGTTCATCTGTTTGCAGAACTTAGCTTGCTCCCTCTCCTCAATGGAACACACAACATGTACATCACACGCACGCACTCCTGTGTAGGGATGCTAGCTACCTGTAGCAGCTATACATGCATGCATGTATTATAAGTTTGCTGTAAGTTTAATTAGGGCCATGTGAATGCTGCCCTCTCGTCCCAACACACACATGCAGGTACAGTTACGAGCATAATGCAGCAACCCAACTAGCTAGTTTGGCATAGTCATATATGCTGTTTATATCATCTTGGTACGTACAGATGCATGCCTGGCCATCTACTTGTCCACCACCCTCAATTATCGCTCCACTTTATGCTTTTATTAAATTCCGTTTCCATTCTCACTTTGGCATGTGAATGTACCTTTCCAAAGTGCACCTCACGTGATGACCTTCGCTTGCTTGCTATATATATACGAACCCAGCGGTAAGTGCAGTCCAGGAATCCCAGAATCCTGCTACTGATTATGCTGTGCAACATCCAAACACTGCGTAATATAATCACACATTAAATTAGCCTCCCATAAACATTATACACCTCGCATTAGAAAAAGGATCGAGCGAGCTAGGGAAAATATAGGATTTGTACGTTATTTAATCATCACACACCTCTCACTTGAATGTACATCCCAACCTCAGTGACAGTGACTCATGGATTGGTGCCAATCTCTTGTAAAGATTCTATCGACTTGGGCCACCATTGGTGTTAATGATCCTACAGCACTGGGAGGCTCCTCTTCGTATTATACTAATTTAATAGATACTAAAAAGGTTAGATAAATTATCTCATTTTAATATATATTTTGAAATATTTATGTTCATCATTGGTTTATGCATTAAACAAATTAGTTTAGGGGAATGATATTTCAGTTAATTAACTTTCTTAATATTTAAAAAAATTAACTGATTGTTGTAATCAAATTTAGATATAGTACTTCATTTTAGACAATGAAATGAAATTAAAAAGAAATATAGCACTGAAGTAACGATTTTCAGCTTTTACCTCCGCCATGGGAATACCTTTGGATGATGGTTTCACGCATTTCAATGTAACTATATGAGAGAAATTTTATCCCAATTTATATTAAATCACTCCAAACGATGTATCCAAACATACACTAAGCTTTTGAATTTGAACACTGCAGATATGTATTTAATATTTAACAATTATTGTCACGGGAACCTTTTGTAAATAAACATATTAATATTCTACCTGCATGATTGGACTCTTGAAAAGTTTTTCGATTTTGGTTTTACTTGTGGCCATTAATCGGTCACGTGATAATATTATGCAAACAGACAGCACAGCACGTAACGATGTCAGAATCAATACATAGTTCCATCATATCACATGATTAATTCAGGCAGACCGCAGAAGTACGCTATCCCTTTAAATTCAGACATCATTCTGTTTTAGTTCCATCTGTTGATTTTATTAAGATTTTTCTTAATCCTCTAATCTTAATACTCCCTGTTTCATTAAGAAAAATATGGATATTAAAATTTTGAATATTGATAAAACATTTAAAGATACAGATATATTTAGTTTTTTAAATACTAATTGTTGACAAAAAATATTTATTTGGACTGGAAGACTGAAAAAGTACCTGGTAAAATCAAATGACAAAAATTAAATCTTCTATTGATTGATTAGCATATATGTTAGAGTAGTCCACTGCAATATCATAACTAATTATAATTCATATTGATTAAAATAGAGCATTCTCCCAGTTACTCGCTTCCCGCTCACCTCCCCCTCTCTCGCACGCACACACATCGTACTCGTCATACATGGAACACGTGGGAAAGAAAGATATGTCAAAATCCAAAGCAGAATCTCCTTGGCTGGCTAGTATCTCCAACTTTTTTGCACTTAATATTCCTAAAAAGAAGAACACTATTCATCCCCTCTGTGTGTGTGTGAGAGAGAGAGAGAGCACATTCTCCAGCTAAAACGACCAAGGATTATCCTTTCGTTCGGAGTACATGGAGAAGAACAGGCAAAATAATATAACAGGAGAGAAATTAAAGCCTGCTGCTTCGTCTCATTTACATTTATTCTCACCAACAGCATGCATATGCTGATTTTTTTATAATTATCTTGACATGGTTCACCACGAATCCTGCCCATATATTCAGACTTCATATTCTCAATCAACCCACTTATGGGATAAGTACTTAACCCACTATTGTTCAATTATACAAGACTCTTAAAAACTCAATTATTGGTTTTCTGAAGCAAAATGGCAAATTGAAAACGAATATATGATTTTGACTGAAATGAAACCATCAAGAATACAGCACTCAAGTTTGCTGGAATAAACTTTAGAGCTCCTGACGTGTAAGGACAAGCTGCTTACCTGTATAATTTTGTACTCTTGCCACATTCTCACAATACGTACTATCAAATTCATGGATAGCCACTACTGGGTCACGTTCAATATATCAACAAATTGTCGCTAGCCTCGATGTCGTCAAATTTTCAATAACGTGCCACTAAGACATTTAATACATTTTCTAATGGTTTCTACGTATACACACGCATATGTGTGTGTATGCCTGTATGTCCTAATAACCACAGACATATGCATCCAAGAAAGCGCAGTGCAGTGGAGAGGGTGAGGGGGGAAAATTATAATCGGGTCACAAGGGAAACTTACAGCTGAGCATTAACAGAATCCAAATACATATTTCAGAGTGAAGAAGTACTGCTAAATGGAGATGGGCAGGAGACAAGGGAGGAACAGGGGTTGTGTATGGAGGATATTGTTTTTTTGTGATGATTATTGAGCACACATGTGAACGAAGGTGGGTACGTTATTTGTCCTTGTGGAATGCAGACAATACTGGAGCCAACAAAAAGCGCAACAGAGACGAATATCATACGTACGCAGAGTACGCTACGCTCCCTCCCTATCCTATATACGTATGTACATCAGTCTATATGCGTACATATATACGTTCATAAATCTGTACGTGTGTAAATATATATACATGTGCGCGCGCCATTACGTATGTTCATACCTAACGCGCCTTTATCTCTGACATCCCCAGATAATCCATTTTGATCTGCAGGAGACTCGCTTGATTCATCAAAGATCCGAGCTTGTCTGGTTAGGATGGGCTTGGAAATTAAAAGAAAAGAATGTTACTTCTGCAGATAATACAAGATGTATTGAGCTAGCCAATAGTACAACAGGAAGCTAGGAAGAAGCTGCGGGCGCAGTCAATCAGTAGCATCAGTGACCTTGATTTTTACACACACACACTCAGACGGCCTATACTCTGAATCATCATGTGAAAAGCCTATTACTATTAAGTTTCTTCACGGGAGTATGAGTCCAGGGCTTGAAATAAATTAGGAAAATAAATAAGAGATAAAGATAGATGAGGAATGAAGTGGGTTGTTATATATTCCTAATAGCTAGAACCTGGTATATGTGTTGCCAGCCAGCTAGATGTTGTGTAATCACTCCATGAGAATTTCGGTGTCAAGAGGGAAAGAAATAAAATGAGTTGGACTGATGAGAATGATAGATAGAATGGCACGTGTGGAGAGAGAGAGGGAGAAAGAGGACAAATGAGAGGAGTGAGAAAACAGCTAAAACAACCCCGTGAGGAGCTTTTGGAGGCATTCCCACAATTGCACAACTAAACATCCTTTTGTTGCTTCCCCTTCACTTCTTTCGATGCCCGGTTTTCACTGTATATCACGAGCTCATGATTCTTCTTCTCTGAACATATATATGCCAATCCCCTTCCACCCCACCCAAAACAAACTTCATTTATTACAATAAAATACTTGTTCATAATATACATCATAACACAAGAGCTTTTGGTTTGCAGCAATACGAATGGATTATAACTGTTAGCAAAGAGAAAGAGAAAGTCGATGAAAAATAGGAAGAGAGGGAAACTGGTTTTTGAAAAAAAGAAAGGGGTATTTTAGTAAGTTCAGGGTAACGTATTATGTAAAGCATCCGTGTGAAGTGATGCATGTGGGAAGAAGAAATTAAACACAGGAGAACGCCTAGAATTTAGAGCTTATCCCCTCTCTTTTAAAGGATCGCAGAACTGTGCAGAGTTCATAGCAAAAGAAAGGTTTGAGATCAGAAAAAAAGATCAAAGTAGGAAAAAGGAGCGCGAGAGAGAGAGAGAGAAGTCAATATGGTTTCTAAAGAGCTCAGTCACAAGAGAGCAGTGCTGCATGAGAAGCTTCAACTCCTTCGTTCTATCACCAACTCTCATTCTGTAATTCCCCTGCATAACCTACCCATCCCTTTTCTTCCTTTTTGTTCATTCCATTATTATCTCTTCCCTATTATCAATCAAGTAATATAAGATCATTCGCCACAAGAATGTTCAGCAGTTACGTTATAAAATATTTTTGTTCTGCAACCTTGCCTTTCTCTGCAGTCTCTCTCTTTAATTTGTTATTCGAATCCATTTTTATTAATGGATCAATCGTAGGTTATTCCCGACTAACAGAGCCTCCACCGCTTTCCATATGAACGATAGTTTTTTTGACCAAATTATATTATCGGTCCTATGCTTTCTGCACATTCAATCTTATATGTCTGGCTCATCACTATATTTCTTTATATGACCATAGAAATAAAACATCCACAGCACCGAAGAATAGCTTGACTTGTGTTGACATTTAATATTGCATGATTGACGTATCATTCATTTATCTTGCTTATCACTCATCGTATAGCCTGTAATGAATTTCTAGCCAGTCCTGTATATAGCTGTGCGTGTATGTGTGATGCGCTTATTTATATTTCTACAGAAAAAGTAATTATTTTATCTTTTTTTTTGGGGGGTGGGGGTGGCAGCTAAACAGAACCGCGATCATAATGGATGCCTCGAAGTACATCGCAGAGCTAAAGCAAAAGGTAGAGAGACTAAATCAAGACATCATGGCCACTGCACAGACTTCGAGTAACCAGAATCCCTTGCCAATGGTAGTTTTTCTAACAAGCTATCAGTCTGCTAATTTGGTCAATTTATATCCCGGACGACATATCCATCTAAAGTTTGGTTCGAAAGGTGATCAGTCTCTATATATGCATGCAGGTGACAGTAGAAACCTTAGAGAAGGGATTTCTTGTGGATGTGTTTGGGGCCAAGAGTTGCCAAGGTCTGCTTGTATCCATATTGGAAGCCTTGGAAGGGATGGGTCTGAATGTGGGGGAAGCTAGGGTTTCTTGTACAGACACTTTTCGATTTCAAGCAGTTGGAGGAGAGGTAAGATACAAATTAAAGCTAACCCTAATCGATCGAGTTTATGTTTATATATGTGTCATGTGACGCAGAAGATTGAGTGGAAATTAATGAAGTGAATTTGATTTGCAGGAGGAAGAAGGCGTGAATATGGATGCACAAGCAGTAAAACAGGCGGTGGGACAGGCCATAGAGAGGTGGAGAGAAAATACGAGCGATGTACAGTAGTGATCTTGCTGGCTTTAGAATACGCTCTTTCTGAATATATATCTTTCTTCTGTCCCCAGGATTTCTGTTGATAATGAAATTAGTCAAGGCCTCGTACACCCTGCGCTGTGCATCTTTTTTAATGTAGATCCAGTATTCAAACCAAACACACACAAGCCTTCACTGTGCAGTGGTCCTAATTATTAGACTCCTTCAAGTTTAGTTATATATATATATTGCACCTTGATGATTATAAATTTTTAAAGAACAGAGTTGTTTGATGGCTATATATAAATTGCAAGGAAGTGACTTTAACAATGAACTTGATTTTGCACACGGCCCTAAGCCGTGTTTTTCAATGAAAACATAGGAGGGAAAATACTAGATGGTTTTTATTATTTTGAAGGAAGTGGATATGCATTGGAATGTTATATCCGCCGGAGATATATCGTTGAGTGAAGGCGGGTCGTCGTCTATACTCACGTACGTAAACGAGAGAGGTAGCGAGGGAGAAGGTATGTCATCAGCGCAAGAATAAATTACGGTCGACCCAAAACACTTAAATAGCATATACAGTACAGTAGCATGGAGGAAAAGGGTGTTTGCACGTGATGCAATGGGTAAAACGAAGCAAGAGGAGCTTGTTTGACATTTTATTTTGAGATGCCAAAAGTCCGTTTAACAGCGTTTTTCCGCGACACTATATAATCTCATCTACATATTTATCTCGACTCATGTAAAAATACTTCTCCACTGCATTCCTAAATGGATCCAGTATACTCATAAAGATAGATGGGCACCAAACGTACGTGTGGGACAGTAAAACCCTGTAATGAAGGGAGATGATGTGCGCATGTTTCCAGTCTTGATGCGAAGACGAGGTTATTGAGATTATAAGTACGATGCGTAAGATGGGAATAAAGCCAGAGAAAGAGGAGTGAAGCGAAATGGGGTGAAGTCGTGCGCATAGGTCGCAGGTAATGTACTGCGTACATATATAATGCTTGTTTGGGAACACCGTTTCCCAAACGGTGCACGTGAGTCGAGACAAAACCATTTTGAAATCTGTAAAAATCATCTCGAAATTCATTAAAACCATCTCGAAATCCATAAAACCATCTTAAAATCCGCAAAATACCTTGAAATCCATAAACGCATTTCTCTCAACGAACTTTCTAAGCACACACGTACTAATTACCACTGAATTCAGCATTAAAATTAAAAGACTTGAAGTTTTAACGTGTCTCATGCCTCTGCGAACGCGCGGAGGGAGTAACATTAACATGCATGAATGAATAATGAACACAGCAATTCGTTAAGGTGGGGCCGCCATATATGAGCTAGGTGCTTGTATATAACCACTCATTATGCTTGTTACGTCGATCCAGTTTTATTACACTGCAGAGATACCCTCTCCAATATCTTGACTGGAGCCACCAGCTAAGCGGCAATATTCAGAATTGAACCCACTCCATTCGTGAGTGTGTCCAACCGATTCATCAGCTAAACCTAAGGATGAGGGATCGCTTTTTGCTTCTCTTCCCTTTGTCATTGCCATACAATTTCACAGTGCCACCATAGTGGGTCACTAAACCATATGACGGCCCATATTATTAATTGGGCCTAACCAAGCCCATATCCCAATGGGCGCCGCTGTTGTATCCACAAACTCCTTTGAGCGTCGTCCGCTGCGAACTGGTAAATGAGCTGCAGGTGCAACAGCGATCTGGAGGCCATACTGATCCAGACTCTTCTCCCTCCTTTCCTCTCTCTGTCTCTCTCTCATATCCCTTTCCCATCGGAAGTTCCCGCCACTTGGAAGAAGCTTCTACCACACGCTCGTTACCTATAGATGCCCCTTATCCCCCGAAACCGCTTGACTGACATGGCAACGCCCGAGTAACCATGGATGCGGGCGGTAGAAGATTGCTGAAACGCAGAAAGCCACTCTCCGATCTTACCAACACCGACTCCCACGCCCTTCCTTCTTCACACTCCTCTTCCTCCTCTGCCTCTGTCGTCAAGCCCTCCCAACCCCACCCGCCTTCTGCCTCTGCTCTCGGCAAACGCAAGTCCGGTTCCCGCACTCGTTCCTCCAATAAGTCCACGACCCTCGGTGACTCCTCTTCAAACCCTAGCCATCTCTCGCCTCCTGTTTCTACACCTTCTCGGCTGCTGAATTCTTCACTGCTCCCTGGTATTGGAACTGTTCTGCCCTTCTCTGGTTAATTGCCGCCTTCTATTTGTCTTTAGGTTTGGTTCGAGTAAAACTGGCTTTCAACATGTCCTCGAATTCTGGGGCCGAAATAATACTCCTAGCTTTGATAAATTTTGGGGCTTATGGAGCCGCGATCTTCAAGTATAGCAGCAGAGTGTTCATAGGCTGGTAGAGGGTCAACACTCTCCGTTCATATCAACCGGAAGGTCCCGTGCTTAGACGCCTTACGTGAACCTCTTAGGGCCTCATGAAGACATGAACAATGGGAACCCTCTTACTTTCTCTGTGTGCGCATGTATTCCTTGGTTGTATCCTGTCGTACTCCACGCTGTTTCTAATTCGGCACTGATTTCCCTTCTCATTTTATATGTTAGACAAATCATGCATTGCCTTGTTGCCCCATCCCAATGCATTTCCTTATTTCCACGTTTTCCTAGGGGACCTTTTCAATGCTCTGGCCGCTGATACGTTTGATCGCGATGATGCCGAGTCTATATCAGTATCCTTCAGACGAAATCATTATTTACCTAAAAGGAATTCCAATGATTCTGTTGCCTGTCGTTGAACTTTTCTTAATTTTCATCATATAAGGTGAACTTGACTTATCTCTGGGTGTTTCTGGAGAAACACTCTCTATTCGATCCTATCGTGAATTTTCACGAAAATAATTCCTTTGCATTGGATCCATTGGACGGGTCATCATTTGCCTTTCCTGATAAAATATGACTGTATAATTTGAGCGATAATATTCTAATAGTTCACATTTAAAACATATTTCCTTTCATATGTTCTGCACGGCGAATTTTAATCAAGTCTGGATCTCTATTTGTCGTTCGAAATCCTTGTGGGGTTGCCTTTCATGTCTTCATTTGTTTCAGAATTCTTTTATGGATTGGTTTTGTCATACAAGTAAAGCTTTATTTGAGCTAAATGATGCTGCAACTGTTAATTGTTTTAGTGACTCTTGTATTCCAAACATTTTTATTCACTGGGCTTTTTACATGCTTTGGCTAAAGGTAGCCATCATCATGAGTTTTCGGAGCCTATCTCAGTTGTCTACAGGCGAAGACATACATCAGAAAAATGGAAAGGGAAAGAGAAGGCGGTTGCTGATCCTTTCAGTGGTACACCCATGCCAAAGGTCTCTTGTTGCAGGTTAGTATCCTTTCAGTAATGTCGCTGGCAGGCATTTGATATCACAGCTTAATTCAACAATTAACAATGGTAAGGACTTAAAAAAAGATAACAGTTGGTTGAAATTCAGGGAACTGTGTACGTGAAAATTACATGCTAATGACATGATGGTAAGGATATTGAGATATTCCCAACCAAACAGTTATTTGTCTAGTGTTCTGTTGAGCATAATTGCATATTGCCAGTATTAGGCTTGTAGGTATTGGTTAAACACTTGAATTTCCCTCAGGCAGAAATTGTGAAGCTTTAATGAATAAATTTTTGATCCGCAATTAGTCAATTTTTTGTCTCACCTCCTTGTTCTTATCCAATGTAATGGGTCAGTTTCATACAATTTCCAAACTATATTTACTGTGATATCTTTACTGTTGTTGTATAGACACCGAGCTGTCTTTGGTTTCAATTGAGGGAATTAAGTTGACTGTCATTGTCTCCTTCCAAGAAAGTTCGTAGTATAGTTACCTGTCATATATTTTCTCCATCATGTGTAACAGGGAGCAAATTCTTGAGGTTGAAGGTGTGAACCCTCTTAAAGCCAAGGCATTAACAGCTCCCTGTAGAAAGGTAATTAAATTGATTTTCGTATTACTGTGTTTTTGTGGTTCTATGCTGGACTTCAACTCTTCTGAATCTGCAGAACACTTTTTACAGTGGAAACTGGTCAAATTTTGATTTATGACAAGAATAATAATCATTTTGTTGGCTTGTTGACAAGAATAATAATCATCGAATCATCATTCGTTGACCTAGTATAAGTTTTGAACGAGATGACTACTGGAAGGAGAATGTAATTTTGCTGTGATCTTGGGTTTGATGTGGGCGTATTCTGATGCTTTCCCCAGGGGGGTTCTTTTTTAGCAGAGCTTATCACCTCTTTGTAAAATTATGTTCTAAACATGCTCATAGTCATTCACGATACAATAGATTGTGCATGGTTCTCTTAACGTCCAGTACAATCATATCTGAATTAGCATGTCACTAAAGAGCGTATTGTATATCTTCCAATTTTACAGAAGCGTTGCACTACGGCTTCTAAAGATGTGTTCCAGCATGCCATGCCACAAGATTTTATTGAAAAGCAGCAAGCTTACTTTAAAGAGATTGATAATTTTGAACTGCCAGTGGAGGAGGTTGAGTCTGTTGATGAGCTCGATTAAATGGAAGAGATGTAATATAAATGAAGCCAATTTGAATGTTTAGATTGGTTGTATAGTTCTGATATAGTTTTCAGAATGATGTGACAACCCTTTCTCTAACCAAATATAGAAATGTTGGTTCTACACGACTTTTGCAATAGTCTGCTTTGTAAAATCAGAGTTGAAATCTAGAAATTCTAACGCATAAATTTGCCTGAAGCTTTAACTGTTGGCAAATTCTTCTTGTAGTGTGACTGTGTTCTTGCAATTGATGAATTTGCAGTCGTGAATGCTTTATTTTTATTTACACGGACAAACTTGTGCAATGAAATCAAAGATTTTGTGGATGCGTGGCCGGATAACAAATTGTGGAAGTTCATCTGGCTGGATATTGATATACTTTTAACATCCAATTTAAGGTTAAAAAAAAAATTCATACTCAGACGCTGCCAGTTACATAGAAGCTGATCTTATTACGTTCGGCGCCACGGTGTGTAGCGGTGAACACAGCGTGCTGGGTTTGGTAAACACGTGAGAACATGAACGATTAGCAACATGAGAGTAGGAGCATATACAGGGAAGAGCGAGCTTGTCTATGGACAAACCAGGTCGCCTGACACTGTAAGGCACAATCAAATTACTGGACATAACAGCGGGTAGAAAGATGGGTGACCGAACAGATGTGGAGACGCAATACCGGGGGTGGTCTTCAATTGATTTTTCTGCAATTGGTTCTGATCAGGCCCTCGGTTCCAGTGAGGGGTTTGATCTTGCTCATCCTGTTCATGGACTTTGCAAAGTCCTTGAAGAAGGCACCGTTGTCGGAAGCATATTTGGTGACCAGTTTGTCGGTGGAAGAAGTGCCGCTGAAGAGCTCCTGGTCGGAATGGAGAAGGCCCTTCTTGAGGAGTAGATGCTTGAAATAGAGATTATCAAAGTGGGTGGGAGTTTGGAAGTCAAAGGGTTGGTGGACACCATCATTGCCGCTTCTGGGGCACTTGCTCTGCAGGGACTTGGCAAAGGAGGCGTCAATATTGGAGTCGTTGTAGATGTGTGGCCGGAATTGTACGCATCTGGACAGCCCTATAGTATGCCCACCTGCACTCAGTAAGAAAGAGCCATCCATCATACACAAACACAAGCTCTCTCCGGGCACTTCCGTCTCAAGAGAAGGAGTTGTACCTGAAAGAGCGACCAAGTCCTTGACGGAGAGGCCGTGGCTGGCGAAATTGGATTTAAGGGTGGTGAGGTTGAAAGAGGGGGCGGGAATGGAGTTATTGGCGGCGAGCCTGCTTGCGGTGGTCGAGTCTCTTCTTCCCAAGGGCACTTCCCAGGAAGGCCCCCCCAACTACAACAAGTATATGGTGATGTATATATTTTGTATGAATGAATTGAAATGAGTGAAGGCTCGTAGGGAGACCTGAACTACAGAGTCACGGGCAGCGAGAGTGAGAATATCAGCACAGGACACCATTCCAGGACATGCCTTCTCCACCTCAGCCTTGATGTCGTCAATGACGTTGAATCCTCTCGCTAACCTGTTGTTCGCCGCCGCCGTCTTCTCTCCTATGAAGTTGCTCGTATCATCCAGCAGTATGGACGCATCACATCCCTGTCGATCGCTTCATTGTTAATATATTACGGTTAATTCATATGCATAACACCACACACACACACACGTGGAGTACGTATGTACGTACGTTGACAAAGCAGTCATGGAAATGCAGGCGAAGCAGGGAGGCTCCCATGCGAGCTTCATTCTTGATGGCTTGGGCGACGCCTTTCTTGACGATGGGCAGCAGCTTGGGGCAGCTGCAGGAGTATAAGTCCGGACTCAGCTCGTCAGCAACCGCTTGGGAGGCCAGAGCCAGTAACAGCACCCAGCAACAGCAGGACGCCATGGATTTGGATCCCTTCTATGCACAAAGACCTGTCTCGGCTCCTGCTTAATTTATAACCACGCCACAGCGTTGGAGCCTGCATCGTTAAATTTAACTCAGTGAGTGAATCGTGACCCGGTTGCCTTTACGTAAAAGGGAAAATGTGTTTGTCTGTTCACGATATAAGTTGTAAGTGCGTGAGCAATGTATTTTTTCTAGTGCTTGTCAAACGCTAATACAAACAGGAATAATTATTGATGATTGAAGAGGGCATGATATGTTGAATTTTGTGCATGTCGTCAGGAATTCGTTGCTATTCTTTTTGTGGACATAATTACCCCTAATTCAAATGTATGGAACGGTTCCCTTTGGTTAATGCCGGGGCACGTGAGCGTATTTTGAGAGGGGTAAATTTGTGCTGTGCTGTAAATGAGGGGAATGAAGGGAGGGTGCAATTATTGAACGATGGCAATTGACAGAGTGACAAGTGGGGGTGGCCATGGGTTTGGATTACAGGAAGAGGGGTGTGCAACGGGCGGGCGGGGCTGCCCCGTGGGGCAACCCGTCACCCGCCCGTTAAGGAGACCACGGGTACAGGGTGCCCCATACCCGTGGTCTAACCTGTTTAGGGTACGGGCCTAAACGGGCAGGGTGTCACGGGTAAGGGGTTACCCGTGAACACCACCCCAAAAACAAAAAAAAAATGCACCGTATGCAAGCTGGTAGCAACAATAATCCAAGCTAACTCCAAAAGTCCAAATTCCAGTTTCCAAAACAGTAATGCAACCTGGCAGCAACAAAAAAAAACACAATTCCAAACTCCAGTTTCCAAAACAATAATCCAAAATAATCTGAAATTCACCCGCAGCACGAAAATCCTTTGACAACAAAGAGAGGTTGGACGCCTAGACTCATCGGTGATATTAAGCACTAAAGCTGTGAAGTAGATCAGGACTTGTTGCTACCTGCTGGAGTCGAGTCTTGGAAGAGAAGGAGATGAACCGAAGTGGAGGCCTCTCTCTTCTGTGATAGCAACAAGCAGAGAAATTTTCTCATCTTTTCCCCTCAAATCCCAACTTCTATCTCCATAAAATTTTTCAGTTGTCTTGCTCAAATATTTCTCCCCTTTTCCCCTCAAATATTTCAGTGGTATAATGATCCATCATCTTTCATCGTCAGCCACGAAGGCCTCAACGCGAAAATGGAGGGTAGACAGGTAGACGACCCCACTATTGCTGCTGGAGATTTCTCCAAAGCTCAGGGTACTGGTTCGCCTTGAAGACTCTGGGTCGCAATGGATTCAGCCTCTTTCAAAATGGCTTCCTCAAAATTAATTGTTGGCCCGCATGTTTATGCGTTGATCATGTCACAAAAACCGTACTGTTTCGTCGAATTTTTCCTTTTTGGCTTTCGAAATACTAATCATGTCCCGCCATGAATGTTAGCTCCCTGCTTTCTCAAACTGCAACTGAGGGAGGCGACGGAAAGTAGGCACTGAGACGGAGAGATGAGTGAGAGCTGAGTAGCCGACAGACAGTGGAGATGTGGTCCCGTGGAGGAGTGGAGACTGGAATGGAGTGCATCAGTCAGTGCGTTGCAGCTGCGTTCCGTGTGGGAGCCGACCTAGAGGAGCGGAGGAGACGGAGTCAAGAGTGAAGACCTGAGCTGACGTGAACGGACCTGAACTCAACATTTAACTCATTTAACCCATATCTGTCACTCTGTGCCTTTGTCCCAGTCTCATCCCAGAACGCAGTCAATAGTACGCTGGCAGAAACTCTTTTTTTTAATTAATAAGTAAACCACGGGCGGGGACGGGCACCCCCGTGGGTGAACCTGTTCCCCGCCCTGTTAACAGTGATACCCGCTCGTATTGGATCCGCCCGTCACGGGTTCAATATGGGCCGGTTTAAACGAGCTAAATAGTACCGGGTTGCGGGCGGGGCGGGCTTTTTTGCTCATCCCTAGAAGTGAGTTACAATCGGGAATGTGCCAGATTAGCGTCTTTCTGAGATGCCTCACTCCTCTCACTATTGGCCCATTCGTGCTGTGCTTAGCTTCCATAGCTGCCCCTCCATCCTGCTTGCTTGCTGTTGATTATGAAGATGGGCTTCCACTGTATTATTATGCTCACCCCCTTCCTCATCGCTGCCCCTCCATCCTGCTTGCTTGCTGTTGATTATGAAGATGGGCTTCCACTGTATTATTATGCTCACCCCCTTCCTCATCGCTGCTCAATCTCTCTCAATCATTGTCCGGGCAGTGGCCAATTCTCCGTTTCTCTTCTCTCTTCTCCCTGTGATCAATCTCCAAGAAGCCGGGCCGTTGCATAACCAAGTGACAGGATGTGTAGTTTAAGGGGAAAATATTTTGTTTACCAAAGGATGTGAATATTCAAGGAGCGACGGGGGTCATTTGATGAAGGATTGAACCT
>JANTPZ010090098.1:0-57034 GCA_025593235.1 Vachellia pachyceras | reverse complement strand
ATGTACATGGTGGAGCGGTATCTTTGGGCCACCCTATTGGTTGCAGTGGAGCTCGAATCTTGGTTACATTATTGGGGGTAATGTGTGACTTTAATATACTGACTAAATCTCTTAGAAATGTATTGAATACATTGTGAATATTTATTTTTGTGGCTTTCTTTGGACCATTTTTTTTAACAGAATTCATGTGCTGCAGGTATTAAGACAGAAGGGTGGGAAGTATGGTGTTGCTGGAGTCTGCAATGGAGGTGGAGGAGCATCTGCCCTTGTACTTGAGCTAATGTAAGCCTTTCTCTATTATTATTTTTTATTTATTTATGAGGGCATGTTTCGGTTAAGGGGAATGGCGGGCACGGCAAATAAATTTGGGAAATTACAAGATTTGGTCTCTAGAGTCATAGTCAATTCAGGTCAAGGACCCTGTAGTATTTTTGTAAAGAAATCAGTTCTTGAAATTATGGTCAACCTTGGTCAAGGCCCTTAGAGACGATGTATTGCTGATCTGGCAATAAATTTTTGGTGGTAATAAGGACTTTGACCAAAATTCTAGAGACTGATTCCTTAATGAATAAACTAAGAACTTTGACCCAAGATGACTATAACTTCAAGGACCAAACCACATTTTCCAATCGATTTTGATCTAGACATTTCTTTGTTTTAAATCTTCAAATATACCTTTTCTTCCTTCTGTTATATGTAATTTCCTTTTTGAACAAAGAGGGATCAGGTCCTATGCTTTCTTTTATGACATGGAAGTTGCTGATGAGTCTTTTATGATATGGAAGTTGCGTAAGAGTTTCCTAACTATTAACTTGCAGAAATTAAATGAATCAGTTTTTAACATTTCTTCCTTTTTTAGGTTAATATAATCTTTGGTCTCTCAAGTTTGCCTTCTTTTTAGTTTTAATCTTTCAAGTTTCAAACCATGGCTTTTCATCATTCAAAAGGCAAAATCGTCCCTATATTTTTGAAAAATTTATGGGGATTAAAGCTTTAAATAAAATGAAACTTAAGGGTTTCGGTAAAAAAACAAAAAGAAACTTGAGGGATTAAATTCAAAGTGAGAAAAGTTGAGGGACCAAAATTTATATTAACCCTTCCTGTTTTTTTGGTGGATGGTTCTTTTCATATTTCTACTAGCACTGAAAATTTTCCTTACTAGAAATTATGGTTTAATTTCTCTACATTTCTTCAAGCACAAAAGGCTATTGAGGCTTTTGCTTTTGTAGGTCAGATGCCAGGATGAGACGTTCTTCTCTATGAGAATCATCTTCTTGTACACTAATAATTATTATTAAGTAAAATAAAAAGAAAAAGCATGCGTTTTTCTCTTTGTTGTATCAATGTATGAGACAAAATAATGATGTAAACCATCAATGAAGTGGATATTCAGCTTGATCTCTCTTTGTTGCTTTCTTTGTTGAAAGTTAGAGACTTTTATTCGGGACAAAATTGTAGGGACTATTGCATTACATGTGATAAAATTAGAAGCTCTGTTAGTCATGAATTAAGATTTTTGAAGCAAATTGCCATATATTCTGTTTTAAAAAGGGAGGGGAATTATGCATAGAGTAATGAAATAATTTATTTCTGTTGCTAAGTAAATGGTTGATTGACTATATGTAGAGCCCGATTTAGTCATTACAACTTTTGTTTTGGGGTTTAACAAGTTGATACTGTTTGTTTGGCTATTAAAATATTGGGAAAATCCTTAAAAATACCACCTCAATTCTAAAACTCTGAAAAGGTGATGCTACTATATGAAGGACATATTGGGGGAGAAGGTAGAAACTTGGAATATCAAAATTTAAGGTAAGAGACAGAACTGCCTTTCTCATTTCCTTTTTGTCCTCTTTCCCTTCTAGTCCTCTTTCTCATTTCCTTT
This sequence comes from Vachellia pachyceras, assembly GCA_025593235.1. Taxonomy (NCBI): domain Eukaryota; kingdom Viridiplantae; phylum Streptophyta; class Magnoliopsida; order Fabales; family Fabaceae; genus Vachellia; species Vachellia pachyceras. Next base: position 55,149 of record JANTPZ010090098.1, on the reverse strand, counting down.
TTGTCCTCTTTCTCATTTCCTTTTTGTCCTCTTTCCCTTCTAGTCCTCTTTCTCATTTCCTTTTTGTCCTCTTTCCCTTCTAGTCCTCTCTCTATCTAACATCACTTTGCTTTGCCCTTGCTCTATCTCCTTTTACAAACTCAGATTTGAAAAAAGCCTCCAACTTTGCAGTCATCTTCCGTCACTTCCTTCTTGGGTTGCTTCGTCATTCTTCCTTGGCAATGAAACCCCTCCCATCGTTCTCTCCGTTGTCACTGTGGATGGATAGCATGGCCAAGGAGTAAGAGGGAGAGTTGAGGTCATTTTCGATTAGTTGTGATGTTTGCATGAAATTTGTGCGATGCTTGCATAGTGTTGATCGAGGACGATACCAGACAGATCTAGATTTTTAATCTGTAAAATGTACTTGTTGTTAATATAAAACATGATCCAATTACTTGAATTTTATTCATGTTTCACATGTCAGAAGTGGCAGTTCATGGCATTATATAACTTGTTGAAATTATTTCACAGGTTGTCAATCCAATTAAAGACATGGTCAATTTTATAAACTGCAGTTAGTTTAATAAATTTCTCATATTACCCATGTCAAAAATTGAAATGGTGTTACACAAGAAGTTAAAATCGTTAGACAAATCTCTTTCAAATGGTAGGCAATTTGTTTCTCATTATTGACTAGTATACTCAAGACATTTACCAAAAACCATTATTCTTTGGACAACAAGTACATTGTATATATTAAAAATTCACACACACACACACACACACACACACACATATTCAGCATCGTCTTCGGCTAACACCGGGCAAGCATCACACACATTTCAAGCAAACATCATAAGCATCGCAAAATAACCTCAAGTGTCTCCTCTCACTCCTTGACCCTTCTCTCCTTCCGCAACGACTGTAGTGAGAACCATGGGAGGGGTTTTGTTGCCAATGGAAGAACAACGGATCAACCCAAGGAGGAAACCATAGAGGATGAATGCAAAGTTGGGGATTTTTTGTTTTTAAAATCTGGCTTTGCAAAGGAGAAGTAGATGAAGGAGATAAAGCGATCGTTAAGCAACATGATGGTGGAGGCAGAAGGGTGGAGAGAGAAGTCTTTAATAGGGTGGAAAACAAAAAGGAACAAGAAAAAGGGCATATTCATCTTTTAACTTAAATTTTGATATTTGAGATTCCTACATTCTCTCCCAATGTGTCCTTTAATGTAGTGGGATTACCTTTTTGGGATTTTATCATTCTAATAAACCTGGATTGGTCCGACTAGGTCAACTCAAAAACCTGTTACTCATCCATAAATCTAGTCTAATTGATGGCCAAGCTCGGTAAAATCTGACTCGGGGTAATCTAGAATAAACTGGTTTAACGTAAGTTTAACTCAGGGTAACCCAATAGTCTGAGTGGGTTACCCAATTCTTCTTTCCGCAAAACACAACCCCACTGAAAATTAAGAAAATTGTTTACCAGGAAAAAGAAGGATGAAAAAGTGGAAGAAGAAAAGGAAAATGGTGGAGGAGATATCATAAGAAACTCGCTGTAAAAGTTAACTTCTGCATCATCATAAGAGAAATCGAAGCAAAAGTCTGAGTAGAAACTATAAAGCATGGAATAAAACCGACGAGAATGATTTTAGTGGAGTGAGCATCACTTGACGTTTGTTGTTCCAGTGGTGTAAAAGACAGGGTTCGAAGGTATTTTAGGGGAGGGGAGGAAAAAAGAGCTCCTCCCCTCATTTGATTTGGAATTTTAGAGGAGAGGGAGCCAAAATTTGGCACATTTTCCCTCCCCTTGGTTCACTTCAGTTTGGAAGTTTTTGAGGGGAGCTAATTTCAGGGACTATTATACCCCTATGTAGATTATGATATTCCAATAATGCCTATCACAAATATAAAAAAACCTACTTGTTCACCCTTCCTTTGCTCAGCTCCATTCTCCGCATCTTGTGTAACATCCACATTTTCAGTAACTAGGAAGGAAGGTTAAACGAAGGGCTACAAACAGATTAAGGGTTCGAAGAGTGAAACAAAGGAAATGATGTCCAAAAATGCCATTTTGCAAGATTAGAGAATATAAGGGCAAAATGATCATTTTTTGAAAAAGTAGGGATATGATTGTCAGTTTTGGAAAAGATGACCAACATATCAGAAAATGACCCCAAGTCCATAATTATAGAGAAAAATTCCCTGATAATGAATTGAGGTTCAGTTAAATTTAGAATGACCAAAATAATCCTTTCGGGAATTTTAAGGTTATTTAATATTTTGCTGTTTATTTAATTTTTATCCAAACACAATTATTTAAAATACATAGAGGCATCAAAAATGTATTTTAAAATGGGGAGGGGAATAGCTTGGAAATTATTCTACTTTATAAAATTGTCTTTAACCTGAAGTCAGTTATAGATTTTTAAATCGGAAAATAAAAGGGCTGAAAATCCCCGAATTAGAGTTTTTAGGAGAAAATTAATTTAGACCATATCTAAAAGCTATTTAAGATAAGAAAAATATGGAGTGATTAAATGAATTCTGGAAATTTTTAACAGCATTAAGATAGGCAAGTGACCAGAAAATTCCTGAAAACATTTCCAGCAAAAATTAAATGGATAAAGTAACTTAAAGCAACTTTGCCTTTTTAAAGAGGATTGTGGGGATGTGAGTGCGCCAATTGTGATCTTCATATTAGAAGAAGAAAAGCAAATGAAGATATTAACATAAAATGATAGATTTTATTAGTACAAAGTTGATTTATCAGTGCAATTGGGCCCTGCATTCATTTGAGCCACTTGAGACAGATTTATCAAGTCCCAAGAGCTCATTTTCTGCCCTCATTTTCCTGCTCCAGCCAAGGGAGAAAAGCGGAGCAGTTGAAAGTGAAGAAAGCAAAGGGAAGGAGAAAATCAACCAAAATTCAAGATGAGCTAGTGTTTTAGCTTGATTTCTCCCACAGAAACTTATTCAATAGCCTAGTTCTTCATTTGTAGTGATTTAGTTTTATCTCTAGGGTTGTGAATGATAAGTTTCAAGAGAGTTCTTGAAGAGTTCTAGTGAGAGAGAATGAGAAAGAGTAGAAATTGGAAGCAACAAGTGTCTTAAATCAACTCTATGTGTTTTGCTACATGTTGATAGTTGGTATAAGTTGATTTGAGCTTGTTATGAGATTTTGGAATTGAACCTTAACTTTGATTGCTAGCTAAAACACATGAGGCATGTATATGCATGTTTTGATGTTAACAAATGATTGGAAAATGATGTCGGAGTGAGATTTTGCATTTACGTACAAAGAAATCTTGCAAAATTCTATTTTCTCTAATTTTTAGTAAATTTTACCAACTGAGGTTCAAGGGGGAGGGAGTATGATTTTATGTGTTTTGATGCGTGATTTTTTGTGTTTAGGTGCTTCCATTAAGTTTGAAATGCAAAATTATATAAGGTAGAAGTGAAAGCACAGTTTAGGAAGTATTGAAAACACAAGTAGCCAAGTTAGAAGTTAAGGTGGAGGTTGACAATGATAAGTGTTATAATGCACTAAAAATGATAAGTTGTTGATGTTGGGCACACTATGGCATGTGTAGGAGTGTTAAATTGTGCCAAGAAGAAGGTCAAAGTATAAGTGGAAGCCGCTTCAAGTTCATTTGGAAAGTTAAAGCTTTAAGGTAGCACAAACTCTAACTTTGATATTTACATTGCATTTGATTATATTTATGTTACTTTGCCATGTGTAATGTATGGTTGTAGCCATATAATATGTAAACCCTTGCTTGTGAATGTGCATAGTTGTAACTATTCAATGATGCCTTGGCCTTGTGCAAATGTGATAATATGAGTAAAGTTTTGTTAATAGTTTCATGGCATGCTAGTTTACATTTAAATAATCATGCATGTTGATTTTTTAGATAGAGATATTTGCTACTGAGATTTGTTTAAAATCTCATTATTTCTGATGACTAGCAATAGGCATAAGTTCCAAGGGCAAAGATGAGGATATTCAAGAATGAGGTGGCTTTTGTGGAAAAAGGAAAGATTGCACATTGTGCATACTGTTTTGGCATTCTCTACTTCTGATTAAATTCTAAATTAAACTCCTAAACTAAGTTAATTAAGTGAACAAGTGTTTTGTAGTATGAAATGCATGAAAAGAGCATACAACTTAGCTAAAAAGGGTGTAAACCCCACAATTATGACAATGGGATAAAATGAGCAAATGAAATTCAATTGTCATGAATTTTTGCATGCAAGTAGATTGTCTTACAAGCTTTCTATAGAGACATAGTTTGCTAAATTTGGATTTGTGTGTGAAAAGTTATGCATAATCCAATTTCTTTTAAAAACCAGAAACTAACAGCAGTAGAAGTTGGTTGTGGCACACTTTAAAGTCCACTGCGGTTAAGTTGGAGTGGAGGATTGGAGGCAAAACTTGCACTTTTCCTTGACCCTCTTGCTTCTTTTCCTCCAATTTTCCTCTTCTCCCTTCCTCTTTCATGTCCAACCGCCCCCTCCCTCATGGTGTTGACCACCTTATGGGAGCTCTTTGGGTGGTCTTGAAGCTTTATAAGAAGATCTGAAGTGGAGGAGTCATGTGAGGTCCACTTATCTTTCAAAATAATATTTTACTGTGGATTTTTACCATATGGATAGAAAATCTTCTTTTTTTAATCTTCTAATAAGATTATGCTCTTAAAGACCTCTCATAAAACTTTTAATTACTTTATAGTTTCCTCATGATCCCCTTTATTTATGACAAAACTTCCTTAAATACTTTTTAGGAATCCTTTGATAATTTGATTAGTGTAAAATTATCAAGGTACAGGAAATCGGACCGATAACTAAACCGGATAAGGCAGTGGGTCAAGGGTCAGTGGGTTAGACCGGAATCAAACCGGGGATTAGACCGGTGATAAATAAAAAAATAAAAAAATATCTTAATATTCTAAAAATTCCAAAAATTATAAAATGGATCAGAGTACACCAACTTAAGCTCCAGTACGCTTGAATTTTCCGGAACCAGCAGTAAATTGAATGGACCACATGTGAGCTCCTTTTTCAATTTCTTTTAATGTGAAAATCAAACATCAACAGTCTGACACTTTTTGCCCCCTCTCATGTGAGCTCATTTTCAATTTTTTTATGTGAAAATCAAACATCAAGCCATCACCAAGTCTGACACTTCTTGCCCCCTCACGTACGCAATGCCTTTATTGCATCCACTATTCCCCCTCTCTCTCACAGACCACTATTCCCCCTCTCTCTCACAGACGGGAAGGGAACGATAAGCAACAGCTGGAGCGAATTAGAAGTAGCAGCAAGAACGAATGAGAAGCAGTGGTTCAGGATAGGGAATGAGAAGCAAGTGCTGGATAGTGGAGGCAGACTTGGAGACAGTGGCCGCCTTCGTCATCCCTATCGATGGCCCTCCCTCTAAGCTCCAAAGAACCGTCTTCCTCAGCCGATCTTCCATGATTCCATCACTAACACTTTCCTTCCTCCCATCTCCCTCTCCGACCTCTCGATGGCGGTGTTAAGATCGAAATAAGCAGCTCCCTCACCGTTGTTTGCTCTCTCCTGTCTCTCCACGGTGCCTCTCTCTCTTTGCGTCCATTGTTCCTCACAGTCGCTTGCTTCCTCCCATCGCTTTTTCTTTCGTTTTAAAAAATAACTCCGTTGACTCACTAAACTCGACGGGTCAACCGGGTTGATCCTAGGTAGCACCGGGTCAAAGTGAGTTGCCCCGAGTTAAGCTAACCCAGGGTCAGCTATCCGATCGGACCGGATTACCGGCCGGTTTGCCAGTTTCCGGTCTCACCCGGCCGGTCCGGTTTCGCATACACTGAAAATCATTAAAAGTTCTCCTTTATTGTGCCCTCGTTACTTAATTTTTTTAAGCTTTAATTTGTTCAAAAAATTCCCTTCAAACAATTTTTAGTGAAAACCCTTTTTTTTGGAATTTATTGTTTTTACATTTTCCTTTAGCTAAAGGGTTCCTTTCTTAGGCCTGAAATCATTTTTATAAATTCACATAAATCTTGAAATAATTTTCCCCTACCCTTGAATAATTATTTGAGATCTCTTAGTATTTTTACATTTGACAAATGATCTCTTTAGCTTCCAAATATTAAATAAATACTAAAAATTCATTTGACGTAATTTATACAACTTTAACCTCAGTTCTTCGGATTACTTGTAGAGTGCCTAAATGGTGTACTAAGAGGTGTTTGGAGTCTATCGATAAATGGTTTAGTGAAGGTGACACACACACACACACACACATATATATATGAGAGTCACATTCTTATGATTGGGTCCCCAAATTGAAGCTACAAACTTTGGTCTCGCAAATTGAAGCTTTTTTATTGTATCCCCATTCTTAATCATTCATGCAATATGAGAGTCATTTTGTCTTATGATTTAATTTTGAGACAATTGTTTATGTTGGAAATTGTACCCTAAGACCAATCATTTTACTTCAACATTATTTATTTTAATGTATTTTCTCCATTTAATTATCATATGTTTTGCATGTTTATTATGATAATTGCATCTATAGACGAATTATGAATACTATCTTAAATGTCCCTGGTTGGTTGTCTATGCTGAAGCGTAGATAAGGTAAGACAAATATGACTTTGATGATGTGTGGAGATATGAATCAAAGTCAAGGCTGTAAGAGTACAAGGTGTTGGATCGACCTACTATGAGAAAGTTGCATGAATTAAGTCATTAGCTTATCTCATATGTAATCATGTCACAATGCCCTTTAACCTGAGATCATCATCGATTCCAACATGAGAGTCACTAAGTTTTGACCTAGTCAAAAGTCACCTTTGACCGGGTGATGATAACGGCTATAATTGGGTTTATGGGTTTTCATGTGGAGGAATGTGAGTGATCAAGATGTGATTTGTTCCTCACATTAGTTGAGAGATATTACTAGGCCCCTTGGTGAGTGAGTCTGAGAAATGTATGGCCATACTGTAACGAAAAGGAGTTTTCATTTCCTTGATCAGACTACTCAGGGATCAAGACAGTAATGGTTAGGAATAGGATGATGATGCCATTCATGCCTTATCCTTGACTGATATATCATGTGATAAAAGGGACGTGATGTGATTGTATGAAAGGTTGCATTGTGTTAACGATTCCCATATGATTTGGGCAGTCGTAATGTCTTGTAGAGACCGCTTGCGACTTGTGGGCTAATTTTAAGTTTAGCCCACTGCCAACTTCATATGGGCCTACAGAGTCACATGCAAGAACATCCGAACAAGAGCTTTAATTCTAGGGTTTATTTGAACTATATATATAAATTCGAAATGGCAATAATATTTAATTTATTTGATAAATTAAATAATTGAAATTAATGTGCAGATTTAATTTATAAAGCTAAATTAAATTCGTTGGTTCACTATTTGGATTAATTATATATGGATATGATTTGATCAAATCAAATTAATCCAAATTAAAATTACAAAATTCAAATTTCACATTTTGAATTTCAAATTTTGAATTTCAAGATTAATAAAGATTAATCTTGAATACGTTTTGAATTCAAATTTTGAATTTCAAGATTAATAAAGATTAATCTTGAATATCTTTTAAATTTCAAATTTTGAATTTCAAGATTAATAAAGATTGATCTTGGATATCTTTATGAAATTCAAATTTCAAGATTAATAAAGATTAATCTTAAATATCCTTTTGAAAGTTTGAATTTCAAGATTAATAAAGATTAATCTTGCATATCTTTTTCAGATATGAATTCGAATTTTAAAGATTAATTAAAGATTAATCGCAGATTCTAGTAGCTCTCAATGAGTTCTATTAATATTAGGACTCATGAGCAAGAGGTATGAGAAATTCGAATTTGACCATGAACCACCAGAAACCCTAGAGAGAGAGTGAGACGTGAAAGGCGCTAGCATGCTACGATTGTTAAGAACTATTAATGTGGATACCAGTACAGGGAGGCGATCAAAGAAACGTAGGCTCCTCGTGATCGAAATCAAGAACGCAAAAGGTTGTGGAACTTGAAGAGATCCAAACGTAAGAAACGCTTCGGATTCAAAATGCAAAATGTATGGCTCTATCTCTTTGATCTAAATGCCTTTGACTGATCCATAAGGGGATTAGAAAATTTTAAATTCCGCTGCATGTACATTCTAATCCTAACAGTTTATTATATTAAAAAAATAATTAAAATTTAATGACAATGTCAAGTGTCATTTGCTATGGTGATATAGCATATTATTCAATTAAAAAAAAAGAGGTAGCATAAATAGTTGAATTTAACGGCATGAGAATTTATGCTCAAAATATGAAACTTCATAATATACTTTTAAAGGTGAGTGAGTTGATTTGCAACACACCCAAAGTTCAGAGATATGTTTTTGTATTTCAACCAAAAGAAAACAACTTGCCAAAGAAATAGAATAGAGAGTAATTTCAAAGAAAATATGTCCTGACATGGAATATGTTTTTCTTTTCTAGCTGGGCACCAAAGAAAAAATCACCTTTCAATTTTTTCTTTTTTTGTTTTAATAACAAATTTAGTACCCAGACTGAAATTAGTCAATGCCTCTTGGAAGCTTACAAAGGGAATATGGAAATTGGATCACATTGAAGGGGAACTTATTTTATTTATATTTTTATTCATTAATTTTTATAGGGTTAAGGGGTGAAAATAACCTAGAAGTTTTCTTTTGGGGAAATGGGCATTCAAAAGTTTAAAAAATGGGGCAATGTCGCCCCTCCATCTTAAAAAAACTAATATCCAACATTTGTTGACCAAATTATTTAAGGATAAAAGGGATAAAAATGACTTCTAAGTTTTCTCCGGAGGGCATTGGGTACACAAAATGCATTTCCTCTATAATTATTTAGCTTTTTTAATCTTCTCTTATTAGTCAACTGTATCTTGCACTAAAGAAAAGAGGTGGTATTTTCTTTAATAGACATTATATTAAAAAGTAAAATTCCTAAAGTACCTTTTTCCAACAATTATTATTGGCTTGATCGAACTTCGTTCAGTTTAATTTGGTGTCCAACAATTTTCTTTATTGAACTTCGTTTAGCTAAATATAATTATTTAAAGAGGCCTTAGATATTTAATTTTAAAGTAAAGAAAACTAATTTATGAATTATAGAAATTGATAAAATTGTTTCTAAAATAAAGTTAGAAATAGTTTATCGAAATGAAAGGAAAATGGTAGAAATCACTTGAATTAGGGTTTTTGAAAGAAAATTCATTAAGGGCATTTTTGGAAAGTGAAATGAGATAAGAAAAATCATGGAGTGATTAAATGAATTGTGGGAATTATTAATGACCCTGTATTGGTCAAGTGATTAGAAAATTCCCGAAAATCATTTCCGATAGGATAAAATAACTTTAAAGCAACTAAAGTTTTTTAAAAGAAGATTGTAGGATTAAGAAGATGCCAATTTTGATCTTCATATTTAAAGATGAAAAGCAAATGAGGATATTGTTGATACCTTGTTTTGATGATAACAAAAACCTCAAATTATGGCAGGATTTGGAATATGGAATAATATTTTTAACTGTGTTGAAAATGTCAGAGGAGTTTTGAAACTCGAGTCACAGGTTTTGCAAACTCAAGTCCTACAACTGATTCTCAAAACTAGATATTGAAACTGGAAGTCTTCAAGAACTCGAGTCCTAAGTTTTCAAAACTTGAGGTTCCATATCGTGCAAACAAAATTGGAAGTCAAAACTTGAGGTTCCAACTTCAAGTTTTCTCATCACGTTATAGAACTCGAGTTTTAGGATTCTCAAAACTCGAGTTTCACAACGGTGTCCCAGAACTTCTTCAGCTTCGAGTTTTGCCATCAAGTTATAGAACTCGAGTTCCACAACAGTCACTCAAAACTTGATTTCAAAACAGGAAGTTCTGCCTGGAAGTTTTCACACAACTCAAGTCCTTCATTCTTGCAAACTCGAGTTCCATACCTTGCAAAGTTTTTCTTAGTTCAAAAACTTTGATTCTCAAACTCGAGTTTTTACTAAAAGTTTTCATCAACTCGAGTTCCTGTTTTCCAAACTCAAGTCTCGAAGTCTTTTTCATCTAAACAGTTTTAGAACTCGAGTCTTCACTTTCACAACCTGAAGTGTTACAACTAAACTTCAAAACCTGAAATCAAAACCTGAAGTTTTGCATAAAAGTTTTTCATCAGAAACTCAGAACTTTTAAATAAAGACTCGAGTTATGTCTGAGAGTTTCATTACAGGTTCTTTAATTTGATAAACTAGAACTCGAGTTATGGGGCAATGAAAACTCGAGTTCTCTCTTCTCTCTGACATACTTCTGACACGGCCATTCCCACTGTTGTCAGACCATTCCTCTTTCGTGCCGGAATAATTTAAATATTACCTAACCTCATAAATGTGCTTCAGTTCTTTCATTAAAAATGCCGAGGAAGTCTCAGGAATAAAGCCAAGCATTTATGACCTGCGACGCTGCCGTTGAACGCATTAAATGAAGCCATTAATGACAAACCAGAAATTCGGCAACTGTGTGTAACGGATAGGAGCTTCTTCCAACGAACATTAAGTTACTAAGTAACGACCATCAAATTCTTACTCAGATATAAATGAAGAAGCAGTGAAGACAAAAAGAAGAACGGATAACGAAGAACGAACAAAACCTGAGAACACCATTACTGTCTTCTTGTCATCTTGTAAATTATTGTGAGCTTCATTAGTTGACTATCCACTCTTTTGGAGAGTTTATCCTGTCAACCTCTGTTGTATTATTGCGAGACATTCAAGGTTGGGACCTTGAATTTGTTGGGTTGAAAAAGAGTCCGAAAACAGAGTGCGTAAGACTTTGTTTTGTTGCGTGTTGTGAGGGGGAGTGAGAATCTCCTTGTAAGGGCAAAAAAGCCTTGTTTGTTGTTGATTAGTGGATTGGAAATCTCAGGAGAGTTTTGAGGACTGGACGTAGGTCAAGAGGACCGAACCAGGATAAAGCTACTGTGTTTTCATTCTCTCTATTCTCACTGGTGATTTCGTTTAATTTCTTCGATTAAGTTTCAATTTTTAAAAAGTGACCAATTCACCCCCCTCTTGGTTATATCCTGCACTAACAGATATGATAACAAACTGGTAAAATACATTAAAATAAAGTTACTTTATCAGTATAAGTGAGTGTCACAAGTTTTAACTCATGCTCTTATGTCATTAAAGTGTTTTCAAGACCATTCTTGCTCCATTAAGGTCGGCCAACTTAGAGAAAAAGAGAGAGGAGCCGTGGAGGAAAGAGCCAAGGAAGAGAGGAAATCAAGCCAAAATCCAAGGTCTAGGTAAGTTTAAAGCTTGAAATCTTCTATATTTCTTAGTTTCTAACTCTCCTCTTCCATTTAATCAGTTTAGTTTTCTTGAAGTGATGGTTTTGATGTTAAGAAGTTGAGACCCTAGAGGTTCTAGAGAGAGAAAGTCAGGAAGAGCTCAAATTAGTTGAAGTGGTTGATGAAATCCAACTTTATTGATGTCATGAAATCTACTGATGGTTAGATTGTACTTTTTGTTAGTTGTATGAATTTTTGGATATTGAACTTTAAGGGGGAGGTGCTACCCAATTTGCACTAAGTATAGGGGAGAATGATTTCATCTCAAATAAGGATTAGGAAGTTGCTTATGATAAAAAATATGCAAGTTTTTGAAAAGAAACCATGAATGCAAAACATGAGGAAAGAGTGTGATTTTGATGCTTCCAATGTGTTTAGAATGAAAAATTGTGTAGGGAAAAAGTAAGAAAATAAATTTGGAAGCATTAGAATTGAAATTGAAAAGGTTATAGTTCAAGGAACCTTAAGTGGTATTAAGAAGGAGGATTAAATATTTGTGTAAAGCGACCAAAAGTTCAAGAAGGCAAGAAAGACTCAAAGGCAAACAAAGTTAAAGTTTACAATGTAGCAAAGTTACTAACCTAAGTATTAATGTTGTCATTGATTGTTATTTATGAATTGCTTGCCATTTTATTTGTTTAGTTAAGCTATGTGATGTGTGAACATATGATACCTTTCTTGTTGATGTGCCTTGACCATGTGCAAACTTGTGTTAAATAAATATTACTAAGGTATGTTCATTTCATGACTAGTTAGTGACATTTGAAATGATCATTCATATTAATGTATGTATTAGTAATATTTGTTATTGAGATTTCCATAAAATCTCATTCTTGCAACAATAAAATTCTCTAAGCCAGAGTTCCAATAAGGGGAAAGGCAAGGAGATGAAACTCTAAAGTGGGTCTAATGGCTACATATTGCAATGGAAAGCTTGTACATGTTGAACTATGTTGTTTTATGTTAGATTAGAGGTGGAAATGCGAGTTGGGTCAGCCAGCCTGCTTAAATTAGGCGAGATGCTAGCCTTGTAGGGGGCAGGCTCCACATTCTTTTGTTTTTTAATTTTAAAAATAATATATTTTATATTCTTTTACCCTTTTATCTCAATATTTTTTTTACAAAGTATAATAAATAATACATTTAAAAATAATATAAAATATTTTATTTTTCATATCAATTTTCAACAATTCTATATTTAAAATTATAACAAAACATTAATAGTTATTTTGTTAAAAATTTAAAAAGTGTCATTATTGAAAATTTCTTGACTGGAAAAGAATCATGTGACTATGCAATCTTATAAAAAAATTGGGTAAAAAGGAAAAAAAATAAGAAGTTTATTTTTTTAAAAAAAATATATTTCGGTGGGTTGGAAGGCTCAAGCTGTAAAAATAAAGCCCGTTGGATGGCAGGTGGCCTGCCTAGCTCGCCAACCCGCATTCCCATAATCCAACTTATGGAGGATTGTATGCTAAACTCCTACCAAGACAAGTATGTTGTAAATGCTATGTGGATATGCCAAGCATGCTTAATAATTATGTAGTTATGTTATATGCATAGAAATGGGAAAAGTCAAGTGCTAAAATTGGTTAAAAGGATCTAACAAATGCTTAACTTGAGGTAATGATGAAATAGGGTCAATAGAATCTGAATGTAATGAAATTCTACAGCCAAATAGTACACATCTCAAGATGTAAAATGAGCTAAAAGTTGCTAAATATAGATGTATGCAAAAAGTTATGTTTTTCCAACGTTAAAGGAAAAATATGAAAAATTGAAAAGTGACTAAATGAACAGTACATATTTACAAAATTTTCTATATCAATTGAGTAAAGAAATGGTCAAATGAGTATTTTTGCCAAGTAAAATTGTATAAATTTCAATTAGAAATATGAACCACTTGATTTTGATTTGTTTAAAATTAGTTATGAATTTTTAAAGTTAGCCAAAATTCTCAAGTTATCAAGTGAATAGTGACTCAATAAGAAATTTTAAAATTTCATTTAGTTGACTAATTCTAGCTTATGAAAGGCATTCAAATGGTCTAGAAACAGTCTCTAATGTGTGTTAAAGTTAAACAATGTGTTACATTAATAATTTTTCAAGGTTGATAACTTCTTTTGCTTCTCCATTTGATTCTTTCTACAAATTTGAGTTTGTTTGAGATGGGTTGATATTAATTTTACTTTGAAATGAATTTTTCCAATTTAGTTGTTGATTCTGGGTCGGATTTTCACGTGGTAGTGAATGTTCTTATGTGGATGTGTTTTAGTGGAAGGAATTTTTTTTGGGGAATGTTACTTCAGAAATTTGACATTTTACTAACATATGAATTAAAAAATACCGCATTTAGTCTTTATTATAAGATCCAATTGCCTGATTTAAGAATGAAAGTTAAATAGTTAATGAGAATATGAGTTTTGGGTGTCAATGCCCATTAGAGAAAACTTCCATGGCATGTTTACCCTTTCAGCATTGATTTTTGTCAACAAACTTTGATTGTTAGCTTGTTAACGTAGGGCAACATTGCTCCGTTTCTCAACTTTTCAAGGCAAATTTGTCTCAAAATTGCCCCCTTGCAAACTTTCGGTGTCCATTACCTCTTAAAAAAACTTTCAGGTCATTTTTGCCCTTTAACCTATTAATATATTAACTTGTATATCATATAAATGATGAGGCTTGACTTCAACCAATCTAACTTCATCTCCAATAAATAATTTATACTAAAATATTTCACTATAAAAATTATGCTAAGATCTTACCGAGAGGTAGCCACGCCAAAATAAAGACGTTGAGGATGGATTACAAGTAGCAATCAAGAACAGTCATGCAATGAAATCCAAAAAATTCGCCGTGAAAGCAACTCAAAGTGATGAAGGAGCAAGCCAGAGAAGACTCTAATGTGCAATCTCAAGCCTGGGGACGAGAGTGAGAGCAAGATAATGCATAAACCAGAATCGAATTTGAAACTGGCGAAGAGACCAAGTTTATATATGCTTATTTATGGTAAGATGAGAAAGATATCTACTTATCAAAACTAGTTCATTCGATTCACAATATAAATTATTCAACATAAGAAATCTAGTTGCCTCATTGAATGTCTTAAATTTAAAACTTTTTCTTCAACTTTACAAATATTAAATGAAATATTGAGAGAGAAATATAACAAGTCACATTTTAAATATTAAGGGGTCAGATTGATAAATAAACATTAATTATTTTACAAGTAATTTGCACTTTAGACCAAATAATCCTTCTAAAAGTGAGTTATAATGTGAACTAGAGGGAGGAGTATGAGGGGGGGAAATATGGTCTTAGGAAGAAAAGCAGGTATAAAATATTATGTGTGACATTTCTCTACTGCCTCCATAGAGTAACTTGAACATGGGAACCGTTTTTGTGCTGACTACCCTCTACCACTTGAATTTCTGAGACTTGCATAAACAAGACTACCACTGCAGAATGCTCGTAGAAACAACATAAAAACATCCTACCACATTAGTACAAATCATTTTAGATTGGCCAAATACACTATATGTCGCCAAACCTTGGCCAACACTATATAGGCTGCTAACTCATCATCGGTGCAAATCTTCAACTCCATTATAAGTCAACGTGGAGGCTCAATCACCGTTGATTTTGAGGTTATTTAGCGAGTCAGAGACCCCATTGCCATTCCCAAACTTGTGTAGCTCGGATTCTATAGTCCTGGCAATCTCGGATTCTTCGGCTTTAGGCTCAGGAAAATCGACATGAAAAGATCCTTGCTTGATGGGTTCAGCAGCTTCATGGAGCCTAGATTGCTGCCTTATGTAATTGTAGAGTTCTTGGTGGAAGGGATGATCCAAGGAATAGCAGTTTTCACTTCCACTCTCTGAATGTCTAGATGATCCAGACCCTTCTTTTCTACTGAAGTGTGGCAAGCATTCGTAATCCATGATCTACACACCAATTTTTGATTGTTAACATCAACTAGTAAATAGAAACAGAGGACAAAAAAATTAAGACAGTCTGATAATCAAGATACGGATTTCCAAGAGAACGGCTTCTAAAACACAATTTACCACAAAGCACAACTTTCTTCGAAGTTTAATTGAACACAAGACAAAAAATTTAGACAGTCTCATAATCAATATACGCACTTCGAAAGGAACAACTTCTAAAACATAACAATTTACCACAAAGCACAACCTTCTCAGAAGAGAGGTCAATAATTGTTAAGTTTTATTTAACCCTGTAGACAAGAGCTTCAATGTCTCCTCGGCCGAGAGTTGAATGCAAAAATGAGTTTGCATACCCGTTGACATGTCCTATTGGCTTGCATGGACATGCCACTTTTTCAATGGTTGAATTTAATCAGGTAAAACATTCACTTTCAACTGAGTTTAGTTGATTGATTGATGATCTGATTATATAGCCTTCAAATTTGCATTTTTATGGTTCTTTAAATAAGTTTCAGACAGATTCTAGCTCCACACATGCACGCATCGGCATGTACATTCACACCTACACACACATAAGTATAGATAGAAAGATAAACAAATAGACAAGTATGAGAGGACCCCCCCGGGGGGGGGGGGGACACTGGCATCATAACTTGTCACATGATTGGCTTGCTTTACCTGTAAGGTAGCTTATTAGACTTTTTTTTTTTTAAATCTTTTACCATAGCTTGTGCTCTTATATTCTCCATTAGAATTTATTCCATGAGGAAAAAATCAAAAGAAAAATGACACCTTACCTTCAACAGTTCATCTCGACCACTACCTGGCAAGACCTGCACTTTTTTCCTCGTTCTCTCTTGTAGAAGTGGCTTCACAACCTACTAATGCCAAGTGATTAACATAAAGCTGAGGTCTAACTCCCAAAATAGGTATTCCATATCAGAAACCATGTCATAAGGACAACAATATAATTTTACCTTCCAGCAAGCGGAAAATATGTATGGGGCATTCACAATGTAATAAGTATTAGTCTTCTCAGGATAGTTGAGATCATCGATGGATGATATAATTGTTAACAACTGCAAATACATGAAAGACAACTCAGTGCATAGGGAATAAAAAAAAAGTAGTAAGATTATGTTTTATATTTATCATTTGGTAAGGCAATAAAAGTAGTTGTTTAAACCAAGAACTAAAGGCAACATTATAGTGAGGAGTAACATTTCATGTTCGGAGACAGTGGCAATTTTTATAATTTTAGGTCTAAGTTGACTTAATTCTAAACAAGTGACCAACATAATCAATACACAATTTATCTTGGATAACTCAATGCTGCTCCGGCTCGTCCAAGTTGTTAGATGAACTAGAACGTACCTTAATCTGATTCAGGGCTGACAGCTTCAGTCCAGTCATATCCAAGACCTTCACACATGTGGTAATAGGTCGTCCATGCTTTTTTGATGTAGTAGGCTGCAGCCACAAACAAGGGTCAAAACAAAAGGACAAAGGCACAACTCATTACTGGTTATCGAAGAAGGCTCAGAAACACATACCAATATTACACGATCACGATACTCGTTAACTTGAATGTGAGACTGCACATAATAATGGACCTGCAATAACAAAAGCATAAAATAATACAAGACATTAGAACGCCTAGCATTATAATAAAACAAATACTGTACCAAACATAGCAGGATTAATTTCTTTTTCTTAATAATTAAACTTACAGATGCCTTGTCAAATGTACTAAGGCCAACTCCAATAGCAAAGATGGGAAGCCCCTGGAAAGGATAGAAGGCTGATAAGAAAGAGTTTGAAAGCAGTGCCGCCAAAAATCCTAATTTTGATTGGTGTTGATAAGGAAACTATGCATGATTATGACATAAGTTTCAATCTTTCACGAGCAATATATTTGAAATTTAAAATTGAAGTCACCTCTCTTGAGTATCCAGACAACCCAATTAGTTGTGAATCCCTCACTGCTCTGTACAAATCAGGAGGAATTATGGGTTTCTGAAAAAACAAAAGACCAACCAGTGTAAACATGTACTTACTAGACTTTACAATAGATATAAATGTCAACACAATGTAGCCACTACACACGCACACACATATTTTATCAAGGTAGAATAGAACTAAGGCCTAAAAATAACAAATCCACAATATTAAATGCAAGTATGACCGACTACTGGCCAAGACAGCATCACCACAATTATGATGAACACTTTTTTTCAGTTTCTTCAATACACAACAACACGTTCAAAGTACACACACAAATTGCAGGCAGAAGAAAGAATAAGCAATTGATAAATCACAAAAATAAACGAGTACAATATTACAAAAAAGGAAACTTCCTAGTCAAGCCTACTCAAAGTGGCGTCTGCTTATTTTAATTAACAACTCACAGACTTATGCCAGATGGCAAATTGCCCGAGTCATGTAATCTCTTCAATTTTTTACGTTATAAAATGAAACTGAAATAAACAAGAAAAAATTGACAAATTGTAACACAATAAGGCCGATCTTTCATGAACAAGCACTTATCTTGACAAATATAACAAATTTGCTGAATGAATTGGAAAAGATAAGGAATAGAAGATTTCAGCTTACAGATAATATGTTGTCAATCTCATTTTGTACTCTCCAGTTCAAACAATCGACCAGCTGAAACATGACATAACATTACATATGTTATAAATTGAATCTTAACCAGTTCATAACATAAATGAGGTAGTGAAAGGCAAAAGATGTTCTGATGCTCTCAAGGTATTAGAACTCTGAAACACCTTGGCCAAAAGGAACTAGAAAGACAAACAACTAAGTGAAGTAAGGTTCTAATGTTGTAAAACGTGAATTTGGAATAACATTTGACATATAAATTAACTTTTTAAACACAATACAACCAAGTAGTGAGAAGTGATAGTCATTAATTCATAACTAAAAATAATATTAAGTAACACATAAAGTAACTAGTACTCAGTCATATATCCAAGTATAAGCTTCGCTGATTTACTTCACCACTCCAAAAATGCTTGTGGTTGTCATCTCATGTTAGTGGATAGTTTCTTTTCTTTTTTTTTTTCTTTTTAAAAAAAGAAGTGTTTGTTTTTACATGTGATAAAATTAGAAGCTGTTTGTTATGAATTTTACAGCATTAAAGTAAGAACACCTATTTTATCATATTCTTTCTAAGGTCAGGTGGGACTGCTAATATTGGTTTTCTCAGTTTCCTATTTATCCATCAGAACCATTGTTAACCATTAATTGTTATGGTGCTCAAAATACAGATATCTACAACTATGACAATAGGCACATATTTGGAGATACTCCAAATTTCCCCTATCATTAGATAAAATAATTTCCATCACTTAATACATTTTGTACTTTTCTCATTGGTCCATAATAGAATATAAATTGAACTAAGTAAATTCAATTTTTCTCATCCATTTGACCCCAATCTACTTCCACTTCGACTTTCCTTAACTAGTTCTGGGCTTTTTCTATTACCTTTTTTTGTGAATTTTTGGGCTAGGTTTTGCAAGTTGACTCTCCCGTTATTCCTTTGAAAATTGAAAAAACACCCAAGGCACTGGCCTAGAAAACAGGAAAAACAAGCGCTTGTATGGTAAAAAGGAAATAGCACCGAAAACACTTACCAAGCGCCCGATCAAGGCAGTGGTTCGCATGGTGTAAGAGGTGCTAGCCCTGTATAATGCCTGCCTATTTTACCATATTCTTAACTCAGTAATGCTGGGCTGGACTTTCGATATTGGGTTTCTTACTTTCCTATTTCATCCTATTACTACTTTTAAATTTTCAGGCTCGGTTTATAAGTTAACTATTCCCTTTTTGTTTCAAAAACCACAAAAGTGACTAAGGAACTCGCCAAGAAAACAGGAAAAAGTGCCTTAGGCACTTGTATACAAAGCAGTAAATATGCCAAATGCACCAGCCTAGCAGTGCCAAGTTGAAGGCAGCAGTTCTCACTGTGCGAGATACCCTAACCTTGAATAATGCCTCATCTCATTGCCTTTGACTACCAAACACATTATAATTGAATGATACAAAAGCATACAATAAAAGTAAAACTTGATACACACACACACACACCATTTTATGGGCCTTTGAAACATTACAATCCCTTGCTTTTAGAAACCGCACCAATGTTTCAGTGATATGTCCTTGATGAACATTCTGCAAATTACAGCGGTTAAAAATGAGAGAAAAAGTGAGAAGAATGACAATTCGCGTTCAGTATGTTATAAAGAAATCAGGCATGATCCAAAAGGATGGAAGATGACCAAAAATATGTATCAAGAAGCAAATACACAAAACTTCCAATTGCTAGCACTGACAATAGACATGAAACTTTATCCTTCATCCCACAAATCATTAAATTTGGAGCCTAGCAACTTTAAACTGATATTTAAGTTCTTCAATTACAATTTTATTCAATCCATAATTTTTAATATAAACGGCCTCATCAGATCACAAGGGAGAAAAAATGTTTCAATGAAATTTCTCGAAAAATGTTTTCAAGTCAAATTACTTGTTCTTAGCTGCTGGTCAAATGTTGATTGCTGATAAAGAGATCCCCGCATTTCATTAAATCCCATATCTCCAGATTTTGTTACACGAGTCTGAAGACTGAGCATACTTGAGATAAATTGGGGAACATTAGAAAAGATTATATTCTAAAAAATTTTAGTTGAGTAGAAGATACATCTAGAAATTTTCCATATTGAACTTTGCACTTGAAAACAGATCTTATTTATGGACCCTAGATAATCAGCATCACATCACGTGCCATATATCCAGGACATATCAGTCAAATAAAACAATTTTGACACATCAATTACGAGGATTCAAGGACCATAAAGAACAAAATCCGCTAGACCGCACTTATTGAAGACACAGACCAACCATAAGTGCTGAGGAATAAACTAAAGAGTGACTTGCTCAAGAACAAGCAAGAACATCAGCAAAATAAACCAGATAATTACAATGGAAATTTGTCCACCCGAGCTAAAACCAGATCAGATTGAGTAATGAGAAAGGGGGAAAAAGCGCGAACCTGATATGTCGCCCGCAATGGCTCACTAACTAGCAATATTCAAAATTGAACCCATAATCAAAACAAGAAAAGAGCACTAATCAGGAACAGAGGAGAAACATCTAGCAAAGCATTAGATAGATCCAAGCAATTAAGTGGAAGAAGACCTTGATCCATCAATGCTCGTAGCTGGTCGATGGCATCCTGGGAAGCGACTCCCATGTTCTTCAAGCCCCTGAAAAATCAGAATTTCTGGCGAATATAAATTGTAACACAGAACCACCGAATTCGAATACTTTTATCTTTTGTTCTTTAACTTCAGCTTCTGTGTGACAATGTTTTTCCGTCAGTATTACTCAAAAGGGAAATTTGGTAAAGACATGCTGCACACAGCAAAAGGAGACTAATATAGACTATGTGAAGTCGTCTTGAGAGAGAGAGAGAGAGAGAGAGAGAGAGAGAGAGGTGTCAAGATTCAAGGAAGACGGACACCTACGTATGCAAATTCCACCTTCACTCCCACCTACAAATAAGAGCAATCCGCCATTATATCTCTCTTTCCTTCCTTATGTTCAAATTAACCTTTTTTATGATGGGTGTGTCCGGAGTTTCGTCAAGAGAAAGAGTTTACAAATTTTAAGGTATTTTATAGATTTTAATATGATTTTATGGATTTTAAAATAGTTTTTACAGATTTCGATATATTTTTATCTCGATTTACGTATATCGTTGTAGAAACGATGCTCCCAAACAAGTACAACATATTTAAAGTGCACCGCTCTTTTCATACAATTATCCACCGTTACCAGTCAAATTCAAGTATTTTTCCCTCTATAAAATTTGAATATTTAATCTTATTTAATACTGTTAATGTTAATGTGTGAAAATATTTATAAAACTTTACCAAAACTATGTGTAACACCCTATATTTTTCAAAGAAGTAAAAATACTATGAACATTTAAAATTGAAGTAAAAATATCATAAATGTTAAACAAAAACTAAAACAAAATATCATAAATGTTAAATAAAAACTAAGAAGGTTACATGTGCATGTAAAAAAATAATGTGGACCCTACCAAAAAAAAGGTAACAAGTTATACTATATTTATCGATCATGGTATTTTTGTTCTCATTTTAGATGTTAATAAGTAAGTATTTTTACACTTTTAAAAAGTATAAAGTTTTAATAAAAAAAAATTCATGAGTATTTTTACACATTAACTATAATTAATAAAGAAAATGCAGACATCAAGTTCCTTACATATTCACATAGATTTATGGTTAAGCGAAAACATTTTAAAAATAAAACGATAATCACATGTGATTAGAGAATTTAATATCATGTATATAAAAAATTTGATCTAAGTATATTCTTCTAATCAAAATTGAATACATTTCCACTCCACCCAACATTGACCGTCCATTACCAACAAGCACTTGATTGGATTGGTGAAGACGTCCAACCAACATTTACAGGGTCTTGGATTTAAGGCATGGATGCAGCAGCATTAAAACTTGTTTTGAGAGCTTACCACCCCAACGGTCTCATAAGTGTTCGATATGGATTAGTCGGTTACCCGAATACCTAATAATATGATCCAGAATAGATATGGAATGGTTAAAGGCAAATAAAAAGAACATTTACTATCCATTAGTTTTTTTTTTTCATTTTTCTTCTAATTTTTGGAACTTATATATTTTAAAATTTCTTAAATCATTGCATAAGTAACTGAAAAAATAGAATTTGATAAAAAGAATTAAAAAATCCTAATAATACTATAATTATATTTCAATTCCCTTTAGTAACATCTTACATGAAAACTATTTAATTAATATGATATAATCATAAGTTTTATTATGTATAAATACTTTTTAAAAAATAGTAAGAAATTTATTGTTCCTGCGAAATTAGTCAATACTTTTCTTTGCTCCATTCTCTTTCTTTAGACAATCATAAATTTGACGAGTATATCAAAATCATGATTATCAATGAATAAACAATCAACTTAATTGTCAGCTTCTTGGATGATCAATGAAAAAATTCTCCAATACAACAACAAAATCTTATCATATTAGATGTGATTGACTACATAGATCACATGGTGTGGTCGTACTCCACAATAAACCAAATGACCATATAGATCATTCATATAAAGATTTCTCTCTATAATCCCATTGAGAGTGCACTTCAGTCTTCCTCTACCCCTTTTCAAAAGATTTCATATTGTTTTATCTACCCTCTTTACCAGTATCTCTAATAACCTTCTTTGAACATGTTCGAACCACCTTAAACAATTTTCCATCATTTTCTCTTTAATAACTACCACTCCAACCAGTCTATGAATTTATCATTATAAATTATATCCATTCCAGTATGGCTACACATTCATATCAACATCCTCATTTCAACTGCCCCACTTTATGCTTATATTGTCTCTTTAAAACCTAACATTTGAAGAAAAATTCTCATATACTTCATTAATTAGGATAAAAGTCTTTTAATGTATAAAAATCTCTAAAGATATCAAATTTCTTAAACTTCTAAATATAACCATGATATTTTTTGGGGAAATTCCTAAAAAATATCTCTTCAATTTGGAAACCCAAAAGAGTCACATAAATAAACAAAATGATAGATGAGCGAAAATGTATGAATATGTCATTTTAATATTTAAGGAAAAATCATACTAACCTTCAATAATATAACACCACTACAGTAATTATTTCCAAGTTTAAAAAAGTCGTTAATATGTTAAGTAATGTTGTCAACCAACTCATAATGAAAGCATCATCATCCAAGTATGAATGTTATCAAAATCATTGCATAAGTTGTCACTTCATTTACAAAAAGTTGTCAATATCTTAAACAATGCTTTCAACAAATTTAGAATAAGTATATTTGCATCTAAGTCAGAATGTTGTCAAATTGTTACAGAAGTTATCACTGAGTTTCAAAAAATCATCAATCAATTTGATCATTTGATGAGTAATTTGATCATTTCAACCCAAATTTGAATGACAGATTCATACCTTCTTCTTCAAATATCATTTTGCTTATTCATATTAACTTTTTGATATTTTCAAATGCAACAGGTATTTTTTAGGCTTTTCCATACTTTCTTATCATATTTATTTGATACAATATCTTATAATTAATTTCCTTAAATAGATGTAAAAAAATCAATTTCCTTGTTTGTTTTGGTGTGATTACTAGATTTCTTTTCTTTTCTTTTTTTTAACAAAAGAGTCAATTTTATTAATTACAAAAAAAAATTTTACACACATCAATAGCTTAAGCTAAGTAAATTCTAAAAAAAAAAACCTATGGTTGCAAACTAACACATAAGATCACCAAACTAGCAAAAAACTACACACACTAATAACTGAAACCAAAAGTTCTCAAAAGCCTGTTATTACAATCAAGTATGTAAACTCAACAAAGAAAGCAAAGTACAACAAATACTAATAATTCTATGAATAGAAGAAACAACAACCGCAAAACAACTACAAGACAAACCGATATATAAAACCAAACATTGTAATATACAACGCAAGCAATTATTTTCCTAACCTTATCAGCCCACCCCACTTCTTTCTGCTACCACTTCCAGTTCATCACATGTTTCAACAGTAGAGGGACATTTCAGTTTTGCATCATCCTCCATAATTCAAACCAAAGGGGTGATGGTGCATTCACCCACCCCATTGGGCACACTCCCTTTTCACAATTAACAGCAATCCAATCTGTTGATATGTTCCCTTTTCTTGAAATAAGGGAGATCTGAACCTTCTTCAGATTTTCCAAAGCTAAGATATCATCCTGAAGCTCCCACCTGCCTCTCCAATCTAGACCTATTGATTTATTTTTACAACTCCATTAGACTTCAGCACAATCAATTTCAATAACAGCATTTGTTATTTTCAACTCTGATTTGACCGTGTCTTTACTCCTTGGGATTAAATGCAAGATATTTTTAAATCAAGTATTGCAGTAGATTGCAATAATCGGGTTGCTCTCTTATCAAGGAGTCTTAATTTAACTTCCCTAGGTAAACTAAGAGTCCAAAATGCAATAAAAAAATAAGGATCGATTGAGAAATTGATTTTCTTTAATTATAACTAATTGGATACAAGAAAAATAAATCCTAAACTACTCTTTTTTTATTTTCTTTATAAAATTGGAATGAATAAATGAAGTGGATTGAAATGCAAATATGGAAGACGTTTTTGGAAATGAGTAAATGACTATCCTCATTCAATTAAAAATAATGAGAGTTTTAGAATCATCAAGTCTAATGGAAAACCCTAATCGCATTGAGTCTAATATTTTTAATCAATAGCTACTCCTACAATCGCATTTGTAGCTATTGCTTAAAAATACTATAAAGAACCACTTGATGTGTGAATTGAATTAAATAATGTGCTTGCTTCCCCTAAATAAATGCACTATCACAACATTTAAATTGATTAAATTAACTTATATGAACCAATGATCACTGAAGCATATATAAATTCATAAAATCAATTGAGAAATATATAGATAAAAAACAAACAAACAACAGTAATCCAAAACAACCACAAAAATATTTAATCTAAAACAAAGTTAAACATAATAAATTCTAAAATTAGGAATTCAAGATAATTAATAAAATAAAAGATTAAATAAAAATAAATTCCCCAATAAATTCTAGGAATTCAAGTCAAGATCTCATCTCCAAGAAGTATCAAGAACTAGTCACTCATCATCTTGGCCAAACCAGATTTATCCATAGAGAATGTTGAGAAGAGAAGAAAGGAGGGAATGAAGATATGGGAATTATAATGATGAGGGAGAGAGGGAAGAGATGGTGGATGGTGAAGAATAGATAATGGGGAAGGTGATGTGTGGTGATGGAAGAGAGAGAGAGAGAAAAGGTGGATCCCCCTTGTGAAAGTAGCTCCTTGCACATATATAATGCTTTATGTTGCCTCCTTCTTACTCTTTTTTTGGATCTTTTAATCTTTACTTTTCTTTTGATTTTCTTGATCTCTTGATTTTCCAATATTCACTCTCCATAATTTTTTGAAAAGAATAACAGAATAACATAATAAAAGGAAATAAAATAAAATATTAATTTATGCAAACTTTAAATATTATTATCATATATGATTTGATCAATCCCTAAGATAATGCAAGATTTACTATTTTAAACTTAGAATCTTAGATTTTCTAATTTAAACTCAGAATCATAGATTTACTAATTTGAATTCAAATTCTTTTAAAATTATATTGATAACACTCCAAATATATAAAAAAATATATCTCCAAATATAATAAAAATTATAGAGTTATCAAACTCCTATAATAAACATATAGCCTTTTTAGTGTCAATATTTCTATAACTACTGCACAATCAGCCCTTACCACCTCTTCAAAACACCATAGGATTCCTTGTTTATGCATAAGACACCAATTGCTACAGATCTTTGGTTGGAAAAGCCATCATAGCTTACTCTTACAACTCCATCTTCGATAGTATTGCTCCATACACCTTGTTTCTTTTTTTCCCCTTTCATGCACCCCAGTTGAACACACTAATCTTTATCCCTCCAGAGCTCTTCAAGTGATTTTTCCTGTGTTAGTCATAACTTTTATTGGCTCCAGGTCCTTCAACTTAAAAACTTTATTATTCCTTTCTTTCCATATTAACCACATCATGCATAAAAAATATGTAATCTCTCTATCATTGAAAATCTTCTCTTCATATACCTTCTGACCCACTAGTCCCGAAAGTTCCTCATGCTTTGTTCTTTAAATATTAAAGTAAGTGTATCTCAAACCACACACCACTAATCCATGGGGCACAAGAAAATTGCATGTTCTAGTATTTCCTTGCTAGCTTCACAAATTGGGCATGTATTTCAGGGGTTCCAATTTCTTCTAAGTAAATTATCCTTAAATAGGTAGTGATTGTGCCAAACTTCTCCAAATGAAGTGATTAATCTTAGGGAGGACTTTTATTCTCTATATCTGCTTCCATACCTCATTAGGCAACGTGTTAACATGATTAGGCCTTTGATTTGCCCTTCTCTTCTTGCTTTTAATATAGTGATACCCCTTCTTCACTACATATCTCCCTCCTTTTAAGCCAAGCAAAACGATTATATCATTTCTCTTAATGTTGGCTATGGAGACTTCTTCCATCTTCTTAACTACTTCTATCAGTACCAACCCTTCCAATCTTTCAATAGCCTATCATCCATTTTGCACTATATCTAAAACATGCCAATCTTTTTTCTCCTCATGTACTTCTATATGATCTTCTAGCCTATTGTCTACTCCATTAATCCATTTATCTTTCCACAATCTAACATCAAAGCCATTGCCAACCCTCCAATAAAGGTTATCCATCAGCATTTTCCTTCCTTCCAATATACTATACCAGATCCAAGGAGCACTTCCTCCTTTTTTTGCATCAACAAATAAAGAGTTAGGAAAGTAAATACCCTTCAATACTTTAGCCCATAATTCATCCGGATTATTTATTAGTCTCCATGTTTTTTTTGTATGAAGAGTATTATTCATAGCCTTAAACTCTTTGAATCCAATCCCCCGTCATTTTTAGTAGTTGTTAGTGTTTCCCAATTTCTCCAATGAATCGTCCTCTTATCCTTCCACCATTCAACCAATATCTTATTGTCAAGCCATTCAATTCATTACAGGGTTTCTTAGGAAACTTGAAGCAATGCATAGGATAAAGAGGTATTACACTAATAACTACCTTGATAAATAGTTTCCTTTCTGCTTATGATAAAATTCTACTGCTCCACCCCTTAATTTTGCTTCCTACTTTTTCCTTCACATAGGATCATGCTTGGCTCTTTGTTTTTCCCCATATATTTGGAATGCCAAGATATTTACTAGGCTCATCTATGTCCTTGATTCCAAGAACATAACAAGCTTTCTCCGTAATGTCCTTAATTGTGTTCTTAGAGAAGATAATTCCTTATTTAGCTAAGTTGGCTTTTTGACCCGATGTTACACAATACTCTATCAGTATCTCAGCTAGTTTTTCTCCTTAACATTCATAAAAACAAGATATCATCAGCAAAAAGATTATGAGACAGCATGAGACAGCTGCTAGTTATTTTAATACCTTTCAACCTCTTTTTATCTACATTTTTATTAACTAGTCTTGAGAGTACTTCCACTACATACCAAGATGAAAATATCTCCTTGCTTAAAGCCTCTCTCTGACTTAACTTCTCCAACTATTCTCCCATATAGGTATATGATAAGCTTCACATAGGAGATGCAATTCATTACCAATTCCACCCATCTATCCCATTCAACCCCTGTCATAAGCCTTGCTCATATCCACTTCTCACCCCTTTTCCCTTCTTCTCAAGTAATGAAAAATTTCATGGGCCACAGTCACATTATCATGTATTAATCAGCCTGCTACAAATACACCTTGATTTTTAGAGACACACATAGATAACCATGGTTTCAATATGTTAGCCATTACTTTAGACACCAAGTTGTAGTCAAAGTTGCATAGCCCAATTGGCCTAAATGACAAACATCATCAGGTTGATCCACTTTTGGAATTAGTGATATTTGTTTCATGCAATACTTTGCCCTCAAAGAAGTCAGCCACCATCTTCCAAATTTCCTCGTGCACTACTTGCCATGATGACTAGTAAAACTTCCCATTGTATCATCGGGTCCAGGGCTTTGCCTCCTCCTAGCTGAAATACTGCATCCTTGACTTCTAATTTGCTAACATGTGCCAGCAACACTTTATTGATCTCATTTGTTACATATGGCTCCACATATTGCAGCAATTTGTCTAGATTCCTCCTTCCTCATGATTTGAATAATTTCTCATAATAGCTAACTAAATAAGCAACTATTTCATGTTCATCCTCAAGCCAAGTCCCCTCTTCTTTTTTATATTCTTAGTATTGCATTGCTTTGTCTTCTTTTAACAGTAGCAAGATGAAAAATCTCGAGTTCCTATCTCCAACTTGTAACTAGAAAACTCTAAATCACTACCACCAATTAGCTACTCACTACTACAAAAAGTACTTTTTACGCCCTATTTTTAACCCAATTGGCGCCCTTTCTCGAGGGGGTGCGTATGTGAGGGGAGTAGAAAGTGAGGGCCTACAGCGCCCTATATTTCAAGAGAGGCGTTATAGGTATTCACACTACGGCGCCCTATCTTAAAATATAAGACGCCGTAGGTATGCACCCTACGGCACCCTATATTATCAAAATAGGGCGCCGTAGGTCATGAATATTTTTTAAAAAAAACATCCATACTCCCTCAAATCTACGACCAGACTAGATTTGAGAGAGTGAACTAAGGAGGAAACTGGTCTCATACATGAAACAACTTATCAGAACCATACCAAACTTAGAATAACCGCTAGTATGGCAAATTATTTCTACCCCAGAAACATTGCTGCAAGAAATGTCTAACTTTTAATATATTAATTCTCCTTCAAAATAATTCACTACTTCTTGAAGATGGTAGAATAGTCATCAATTAACTGCACAACAATTCGACAGAAGGTAGGGAGCAAATATTGCTAAGATAGTATGGATCACAGATCTTACCCTTTTTCTGAGGTATCTAAGTGACAAAGTAGCATCAAATGGAACGTTTTGAAACTGAAAATCTGATAGTGGTGTTTCTGCTTCACCAATTTCGGTTAGCTTCAACATACTTACAGCCTTGCCCTGTTGTTAGCACAACTCACAAACATAGGGTGCAGCTTCATTCTGGTGGACCACAATAACAGATTGCAGAAGCCAGAAAACAAAAGGAGAAAACCAAAATAGTAGACCAGGGAAGACCTCTCAGCCACCCACGCCACCTGAACCACACGACGCCACTGTTCACCTGGAGTAGCAACGCCATCGAGAGAGAGAGAGAGCTGTCGACAGAGCGAAGAGCATGCTCACACTCATACATAAAGCAGAGAGAGAGAGAGCTGTCAAGGGCTTTGGTGCTTGATAGTGGTATCTCCCTTGTCCTCTTGGCGTCGAGGATCTCAGAAGACAAAGCAAAAATGCCATCCCATAAGACCTTCAGAAGAGAGAGAGCTGTCGACAGAGAGAGAGAGAGAGAGAGAGAGAGAGAGAAGAGCTGTCGAGAGAGAGAGACAGTGAGGGTGACTGAATGAGAGAGTTGTTTGAAAAAAGAAAACAACGCACAATGATTCAAACTTTAGGCGCCCTTCGTGTATGATAAAGGGCGCCTAAAGCCTGTACTTAATTTTACAGTTTTTTTTAAAGATAGCGCAAATTACAGATATAAATTGTAGTGTTTTAGGTGTGCTTTGGCGCCCTATAACCAATATAGGGCGCCAAAAAGTGACCCTTTAGCGCCCTATATAGAAAATAGAGCGTCAAAGGGTACTTTAGGCGTCCTATCCTAAATATAGGGCGCATAAAATCCTACCTACATTCATCAAAATTTCAAAAATGCCACCGACTTCACTTTTTACTCCCTTTTTTAAAAAAAGGACGTGAATTTCAGGCGCCAAAACTATTCTTTGTAGTAGTGACTCGCTATACTCTCTCCAACTATTACGCTTTAAAATTTAGAAGTGGCCGGCACGAATTATGAGAAATCTCACACTCCATAAGCCTTTAATTGTAGACGTATGTTATTTGCTAAAATGCTAAATAACACAATGTACACTTTCTTTTCCTATGATTTTGGCATGAAATATATCAAACATTATCAACATTACGATTCTTGTAAAAATTTCAGCAGAGTCTTCTCTATAGGAAAGACTTCCCAAAAGTTCTATAATGACCTGAAAACATAAAAAGATTTGGAGCAATGATCCATCACAGCATATACAAATTTTCAAAAATATACGTAAGTACATGGATATTACCTATAGACTACATGGAGCATCCAACCTTCAAAATTACATAAACAAAATTTATATGTATGCACACACACCAAGTACCAACAAAGAAAACAGGACAATGACTTGAACAACAACATTGAGGCTCTTTACTGCTCAACCAAAGATATAAGGTCAACTGAGCTATCTGAAGAAAAAAAATAAATTTATGATGAATAACGTCCCATGAATATTATTGACTAAATTTAAGAAAATAATTTAAATAATTCAACTACGATAAATATCACAACAACTAATCTCAATTTCTGCAAGTATAGCAAGCCACATTTGAAACTGCATAATAAATCAATTCACAGAGAATTTAAATTACATAGCAAAACCACTCTTTTGATAAAAACAATTTAAAAATAATAATCAAATCTCAAATTTTCATAAGATCTCAACATAATGGAATAGCAGGTGTGGACACACAATCCATGAGGGTAAATAACCAATCATGAATTGAATCCATGAAGCAAGCATAGGTATAATACTCATGAATAACATGCGTGAGTCAATACCCACAAATAATAGGCGTGAGTCAATACCCACTAATAAAGGTGAGCTTATAATTAACCATGGTACACCAAGGACTAACAATACTATTGTTAGTGACCAATGTTTTATATCCAATCCTCTAAAAACATTCTCAAGCATGCATGAGATCAATTTCCAAATCATCTTTTTATAATAAAACTAACTTGGAATACTTTGTAACAAGGATCCCAGCATGAAAGTCTACAAGTAATATATCTCAAAACCATTTTTCAAGCATGCACAGAGTATATATCATTTAAATATAATTTCTTTTCACTATCTCCATGCATGAAATCACGATGATAAAACATTTTGAATAAATACTATAATGCCTTAATTTTTGCGATAATCAGTATCTGGAAATTTTTCCTTTCAACTCATTTTATGAATATCTAATATCAGTAGAAATTGGGAAGAACAACTAATATTAAGTAAATTTCATAAATTTTACTCTTTGAAATGTCAATAAGAAGATTAAATAATTTCGATAAACCTTCGTAACTGGAACCATGCTTAAAATGAGATAATTAAATTAAAAATATAAAATGTAGTAAAGCATACTTTATAAAAATTATAATGGGACACCATTCACTCACCTATTATACTCTTAATATATAACTCTTCTTTTATCCTCAGCTTCCAACTTATCTTCTCCTTCTCCTAACAACATATAACCATACTCAATCTACACTATTATCTAAAGGAATCTCCCAAAGTAAAATTTAGTAGACAACATCTAATTGAGTCTTTATCTCTTTTAGACATTTCATCACACTTGATGAGCATTCAAGATTATTTTACACAATAAAAATTCAGCTTTTGAATCAATCTTTAAAATTTCATAACTTAATATGCAAAATACCAAATGCAATGATTCAAAGCTTTATTTAATGCTTTTTTATCCTCTATAAAGAGAAAAAATATTCAGTATCATAGTTTTCTCCTCAACTCATCAAACCCACGCTGCTTCATCATAATTCCAGTTTTTCTGCACTAAATTGAAAAAAAATCATAACTTACACTACGTTAATCCAAATAATGTGTTCTAGGTCTTATATTAAAGTTTAAGATGTGCATTAAATGCTCACAAAATCTCAGGGACATAGGACTTCATTAACTATAGCTTTACCTCTCATGAACCCAAAGACTCAAATTAGCATATACTAAATTTTTTTGTAACTTTAAATAGCACCACGTTGATGAACCAGAATTTCATTTTTAAAGCACTGTTACAACTTATAATCAATTTTGAAAGCACCCATTTGATACACAATATAAATACACTCAACTCATAACCACTACACAACATATACTCAAACATCAATTGAAACATCTATGTGTGTGGGTATCCAAGAATCAATTTTTCAACTAGGAAAGCATGAATAATTCCTTCCTAGTATTAATCTTCTCAATCTACCACTCTAAGAACTACTATTCCAACCCTTATATTCTCTTTTAAATTAGCAACAATCAAAGTAAAAAGTAACTATTGTATGCGGCATAATGACCCAAGCTTCTATTGCACAAATAAATAACTTGGAGGATAGAAAGGGAACTTACTGCAATTCCCACACTTGCAGAACCCAAAAGAGATGTAGAGGAAGAGAAAACACAATAGAAACTCTTGATCGGAGGTGGAAGGAGACAACGATGGCTACCACCGATGAGGGTAAGAATGGATTAATAGATGGAGTGAAAGGTGGGGTTTTTTGTTATTTTCAGCTCCCAAAATCCCTTTGGCCCGAAGAAAAACAAAAGAATGGAGAATGAAGGAGAAGGTGGGGGTTTAGGTACTCTGCCACATGTGGGGGGAGGGTGAATGACAAGTTTACCTTACCACACTTCCCTTTTTTGCATCTTGGTCCTTTTCTATTTTTTAGTCTGATTGTTACACCAACTCACCCTCTATTGTCTCCAACTTTTCCTGTATCTCTTTAGTAAACTCATCCTATAACATTTGGCAAGTTGTTCCAGCAGCTTGTCTATAACTCGCCTATTATTAAGGAACACCTTCCTGCAGCTTTCTAGTAGCCTAACTATCTCATTCATTGCATCCACTTCTCTTTGAAATTTTGTGCACCAAGCAGACTTAACCACATCTTTAAAATATGGATGATTAATCCATATTAGTTTGAACTTGAAGCTTTTAGGTGTTAATACACCTCATATTTGAGATCTATTAGCAACAACATGTGGTATGTGTTAACTGGTTCAAGAAAAACATTTTTGCTTTATGGAATTATTCTCTCATTTCAACATCCCCAAGAGCTCTAGCAATCCTCTCCTTGATGTGGTTCTCCAAAGTTCTCTTATTACACCATGTATATGTCAATCTTTTGAAGTTAATGTCTATTAATTCATAATCAACAATAAATTATTGAAAGTTCATGATTTTCTTAATTGATCTAGGATTGCCTCGTCTTTTTCTTCTTGTGATACCAGATCATTAAAATCACTTACACGCATCCATGAACCCATTATTCCTCTTGCCATCCCCATTATCATATTCCAACAGCTTGCTCTATCCCTTATTTTGTTAGGTCTATATATAAAGATAATGAATTTAGAGATCTCAAATTTCACAAAAGCAACTTGCATATGAATCACATTCTTCGAATTATATAACATATCAACCCTCACATCTTCACACCACCACAAGCTCAATTCTCCACTTCTTCATTTAGGCCCAATGAGAAATCCTTTGTCCATTCCTACTCTTCTAAGTAACTTTTGGGTCATTATTTTTTGTGCTTTGTTTCCATCAAGAAAACTATTAGGGGTTTTTTCAATCTTATAATATTCTTGAAATTTTTTATGGTCAAGGGAACCCCTAATCCTTGACAGTTCCAAGATAGAATGCTCATGAGGACCTAGTGACTGTTTCAGGCCAATCACCATAACCTTTAGTGTTAAATGTATGTGGCAATAAGAAATCGAATTCCTTGCCCGAGGTATCTCCTTCTATGCACACTCTTTCCAGTAGTATAGTTCTTGCATTTCTACTCCTCTCTACATCTTCGATATTCTACCTCCCCTCCTTGCTGCTGCTTTTTATACATGCTTGTTTTCCTCTTTATCTTTGATTAGAGCCTTATAGACCACTATCCTTCTTTTCTTCCTTTTCTCTCTTACCTCCTCATTCTCTAAAGCCCTCTCCAATCCTACTTTTTTCAAACTTGTCATTCCCTCTGTCATAAGTGATACACTTCTATAAACCAATGTTGCTTGTTGCATATATTCTTTTCTTTCAGGAGATTTCACGGCTAGCTGTATCATCTCTTGGACTACATAATATCTTTCTTCTTCATTTGTCTTTCCTTACTCAAAGTTTCAGGTTCCTTTATTATATGTCCTTCCTCTCCTTTGCTCCTTTTATCACATTTCAAGTGTTTTTCTACTAGTGTCTTCTCTTTCCCAACATTCTGATTGAGCTTTATTTTACCTATATTTTTGCTGAAATTTCCAGAGCTTTTAATGTAATTTTGGCCCTTCATGACCCTTCTTATGCTTAATTTGAGATTTAGAGTTGTTGATCTTGATTAGCTTGATTTCAAGTGTATTTGCCATGAATAATGATATATTTGCACTTAATTTCCATCATGAGCAAGTGATACTTCACATGTGTGCTAATTCATTTCAGGAACTCTATCAAAGATCATGAGGAAGCAGCTTTGGAACATTTCGCCGTGGCTAAAGTTCAATCAGGCGAGCATGAACTCTCGGGAGAGGTTCGCCATGGTGAATATCGCGCTTCAGCAACCAATCAAGCTCCAAATGGAAATAAACCCAACCTACCTTCTTGGATCCGATCCTGGAAGGTTGAAATATGCCAATTAGGGTAAATTTCGAGAGGGGGACAGAGGAAGCAGCCTTCATCTCATTTTCTCTCATTTCTCTCATTTTCTATACTCCACAACCCTAATCTTGTCCATCTATCATCCCTAATCCATTCATGCCTCACCATCCATCCATCCGGAGTCTGAAACTACTTGCTATGAGTCGCTGAGCATCTTCTTCCTCTTGGAGATGAAGATGGTCTGAGTTCAATGTGCCGAAAAGGGGAGTAATAGATTTCAATCTATATTTATGTTATGGATTACATAGTTTCTGAGTTAGAAGTTGTAATTTGTACGTAAATACTTGGTCTCGGTCGAGCCAAACTTGGATTTTTTGTATATGGAACTTGCTTTGTGCTTGACTTAGTAGATTGAAGTCTCATTCCGACCTATTCAATGAGATGTTTATTGTTCTCTTCTATCTTCCTAGTTGTGCTTGATTTTAGAGGCAATATTGTGTTGAGTTGAATTTTTCATTTCGCGACTTCTGTACACACGCTAAGTGTTTTTTAAATGGTTTCATGGAATGGAGTTTATTGCAGGAATTTCTGACCCAGTGAGTTGTTGGGGTTTACATTACGAAACTTAGTGAGAAAACTATCACTTTTCCTCATATTTTGTGAACTATGATGGCCTAAGTCATTTTCAAGAGGAAATCCATTATCCAA
The DNA here is from genome assembly GCA_025593235.1 of Vachellia pachyceras. Classification (NCBI taxonomy): domain Eukaryota; kingdom Viridiplantae; phylum Streptophyta; class Magnoliopsida; order Fabales; family Fabaceae; genus Vachellia; species Vachellia pachyceras. Next base: position 19,835 of record JANTPZ010090098.1, on the reverse strand, counting down.
CATCTTTTACACCTCAATCCTATTTTTGCTATTTCCCAAAATCCAAAAAAATACCAAAAAGAATGTTTACTTTGTATTTAGCCTTTAGGTACATTGCAATTTTGAATCAAAAACGGTTTTCATTTGCAAATCGAACTTAAACGCAAACTAGTAACTTGTGGTATGCAAAGCTCTGTAGAGAACGACCCTGGAGTTGTACAATATAGTGCAATCCTTGGAAATCACAAATCTTTTTATCTGTTTCAAATGCATTTCAACAACAAGTTTTATCATCTATGCCAAAGAAAAATATGTTGTGGTAGGATCACATTCCTTGCCACTTGCAGTGTTTTACATGCCTTTTTCTTCTTTGCCAACTTTCTTCAACTTTACATTCTCAATTTCCTCCAAATCTTTCTTACAAATTTCAACCAAATCATCTATTCTTCTGGCATATTACGTTAAGTCCCTAGCCAGTTGCCATATTCTTTTCTCCATCATCTCCCTTCTTAAAAGAGCATCCTCTCAGGTCATGGCTAAGCTTTCCACAGGAAAAACAAATGTCCTGCAGTCTCTCATATTTGACTTTAATTTGTATTGGTTCCTTTTCTAGTCTTGGTGTCCAGAGTCTTATTACTAGTGGTTGTTTCATATCAATAATTACTCAAGCATGCAAGGAACTTCTCACTAACTACCTCTTCCACATTAGATCCTAAGCGCTTCGCATTTTCCATATTCATGAGTCCGATAGGCAGATCTTGAAATTGTATTCAGAAAGGACATCTCTCAAAATTCACTTCGTTGGGTAGCATATCTTCTTCTCATCGTTGAATGTTGAGCAGACATCCATTTATTGACCAAGGTCTCCCTCTCGAAACCCATCAAAAATCCTTTGCACGCTTGAATTCAAATACAAAAGTCTACCTATCAATCTCCACAATCTCTAGATCCTCTTTCTTTTCCACATCCATCCCTTTATGACCATTTGCATGATCGTCACTACATTCATATTATTCTCTGTTATTAGGCGTCCGATCAGTGTTCCTCTTTCGAACTTCCTATCTTCCTTCTTTCTCCACAGTAGATCTATCTCTGGTTTTCTCGTGTTCCTGTTCTTCTATTTGCCATTCGTCGACGTGCTTCCTTTCTCCAGCTCTTACTCTCCTTCCACGCAGCCTCACTACATTGTTCGATCACAGTGTGTCATAGTGGGCATTGGAGATCTCTTTCTCCTTCCTCACCACCGTATAGGACTGGTAGAGCAAGAAGTTACAATCGCAACAATAACCGTCGTGGTAACAAACTCTCACAAAGAAGAGAGAAAATGCTCCCACGCTAAGTGAAGAGAAAATTCTACTTATGGTGCCATATACCCTTAATAGATTTCCTTTCTAATTTCTATATTTATCAACACATTTGGAAACAATATTACCCAATTAAGATGATAATCTGATGGATAAATTTATACTTTTTTTTGGGTGTCAACTTGTATGATTTTAAATTAAAAATGTTGAAAATTGAAATCCATTTAAATTGAGAAAATATATTTTTTTCTCTTTTGTTTGTTAAAAATTATCCTATTTTAAATTTTTATGAAATTATAATTAAAGAGATAAATTAAATTTATACTTCAAAAACATTTTACAATTTAATATTTCAAAAAAGTATATGTTCTGACGAATTTTTCTTAATATTAATTGTGATCTTGTCACTTTTTTCAATCACACGCTTGATCACTAATGTTTTAAGTATTAAAATTTTTGGTGACTTAAATAGTTAATGTTTAAATTATTATTTATTATTAACTCACGGAAACTGGAGTAATTTGCACTGGGTTAAATTAATTAATAGTTGTAATTGATCAGAGAATTATTTTGGTAAAATTGATAATGATATAATATCATACTCTTATGCGTTTTTTTTTTAAAAAAATAAATCTATATTGCAATAAAATAAGGGTGGTCGCTGATCATTATCATGTGATTGAATTTTTTGATCTGTTTTAGACCGTCAGATTTGGCTTTATATTTAATTTTTGTCGGCACAAAGGGATATACATATAGTTCGGTGCACAGAGCCCCTGTCACTAAAAAGGAATTTTTCAGGTTCAGATCCACTCGAATATCTTCATGTGCCACATACAATAATGTTTCAAAAAATAAGATCAAGTATTTATTAATTTATATGTTAAATTCAGTATTATTTTTTATATCTATACATAATTAAATTCAGTATTATTTTTTATATATAGCAACTCACAGACTGTCTATGATCAACAAGTAAAACCATAGTCCACTTAAGAATACTAACGGCTGGTTTGGTTCATACAGTTTATAAGAATGCAATGAAATGTATTGGGTGGATATGTAATGTAATTGACTGGTGATTGTAAAACATTTATTTGGTCTGTGATCAAGGAAACATAAAATGAAATCCATACAAAATAAAAAAAATTGAATTAAACATTTTAAATTTTATTAAGACTAAAAAAGAAGGGTATAAATGTCCAAATGTTTATTTAAGAAAGGAATAAGTGTCCATATGTTGTATGAAAGGCATAATTATTTATATGTTCATCAATGCAATCTATAATCATGATTACGGAGATTATCTGATTTGATGTAATGATGCTTATATTAAATTACTTTATTATATCAACCAAAAGCTTGTTTGAAAGACAGTTTAATAATAGTTTTTACGGAGTTTGAAGAAAAATTTAAATTTTGGAGAATAGATTTTGGGATAATATCTTTTACGGATTCCGAGGCAAAACCTATGTTTTGAAAGGTGATTGTGTTTAAGAAATTATTGACTTTTACAGAGTTCGAGATAAAAAATTAAGTATGAAAGATGAAAGAGAAAGAAAGAAACAAGAGGAAAGAGAAAAATTATTATGAGAGAGTATGTGATTTGATAAGAAAATAAATTTTTCAAAACCGAGATTTCAAACCTAAGTTTTATTACAAAATCTAGATTAAAAAATTGTAAGTATTTGAATAAAATTTAATTTTTAAAACGTGAGACTAAACAAACTCTAAATAAGATAATAGTTTAAAGATTAGCTGATTAGTTTATACTTTAACTTAGTTTTTTTTTTAGATATCTTGCTGCATACGTCTGAGCGTGTGTAAAATGCTTATTTACGCTGGAAAAAAAAAAAAAAGAATCCTTGCGTGTTCCTTGAAGGATCCTTAAGAAAAAGGGCATATCCTCTAGAAAGCACAAAGAACAACGTACGGACGTAATGTTCACTTTCATGCTTTTAATCAATTGACGTGTACACATCAAAAAATGCATACATCATCCTACTTGTCTTCCCACTTTGATCTCTTTCTTTTTCCCCCCTTTCCCCAATATTAATTATTCTCGTGTCATGACATGAATATGAATATAAGAACTAATTTAATTGTTTACTTTGATGTGACACTTCAATCTACTTTTTCATATTTATATTTTTTTCAAACCATCTTATTGATTGCTTATAGTAAAAAGTTTTAAAAAAAAAATCCCCAATATAAATGATGAAAAAACACATCTTTTAATAAATAACTAACTTAATTAAAAAATTAATTAATTTTTTAAATTTTTGAAAAATAATTATTTAAGTCTTAGATTAAGGTTAAAGATAAAATGTAGAAGAGAGAACAAGTCCATGAGAGTGCTACTTAAAAATTGGGTAACTCATAAAAACCATCCACATCTATCCAACTTTATCACACGCCCTCCTCAATTTCACATAGTGCAAGTCCCTTTTTTTCCTTTTTGAAACTAGATAATGCCTTCTGAGTATGAAAGATTGTATATGTTTATCTATATAAAAAGGCTAAATATATTTACCAAAAGGGTAATTAGCCTACAGGTCCTTATAGTTTCAATAAGTTTTTAATCAAGTCCTTGTAGATTTTTTTCTTTTTATCAAATCCTTATAATTTAACCTAATTTGTAATTAGGTCTTTTTGTAGTTTTTTTAATTTTTTTAATTTTTTAAAAATTAATTTCAATATTAAATTAATAAGTATACAATTTTCCAAAATAATTAATTTAACCATTAAAATTAATACGTAATTAGAATATGGAATTATAATTAACTATAAATTAGTTAAAATTATATTCTATTCTTAGAAAATTTTATCATTATGCATCAACTTTAATGATTATTAAAATTAAAATTTCCATATGAATAATATATATGTTTATTTTAAAATTTTAAAACAATATTAACCTAAGATTATTAAAATAACTTATTATTTGTAGAATAAAGAACAAAAAACTTTAAGGACTTGATAAAAAGAAAAAAAATGTAAGGACCAAATTAAAAAATATATAATGATGAGCACACTCATATAATTTTTTACACTTAACCCTTAAATAAAATAAATAATCATCGATAATTATAATGTTGCGTGAGATATGTGGCTTCTGTTGATTTGTCACTAATTAATGATCTCTGCCCACGACCTTAGTGTTGATAATTCATTGACCCAAAGATCTCTCTTCCCAATCATCTCGCAAATTACTATGAACGAGTCGACTAGTGGATGGAAAATTTTGAAATATAATCAGATGGTCCATTTGGATCGCAATTAAAAGAAATGGAAAGAAAGATATTGGAAAACCTTTTACATGAAATTTTTGGTATGTACTGAAATGTAAAATAGTTTGATTGAAAAATTTGTGTTTGGTTCGGTTAAAATGATGGAAATGAAGGTAGGAAAAATGTTTGAAATAACCATATTACCCTTTATAACAAAATATGTAAAATTATATTTTAAAATATTATATATTTAAAGAGAATATTGTTTGCCTTTCTACGTGGTCCAGTTAGTAACTTTGACTATAAATAAGTGGTAAGAAAACACTTTGAAATAATTTGTAACCATGAGGTTTCAAAGTTTTGACTACAAGCAGTTCATGGGTATTTAATGGTTAGGAGACAATTTTTAAGCATTGAGGTTTGAATCAATAAGATACTCAAAGTTGTAATTAGAAGCAGTTAATAGGTACGTCATAATTAATAGAACTTCTGTAGTCATAAGAAATAAATTAACATCACAAATAATCATTTCTCAGAATCTTCCGAGGAATTTGGGACTTGAGAGGAAGGTTGGAGTGCTGGAGGCACAAAGGTAGGCTGAGGAGCAAGAGGTGACTTCGAATCTTAAACATGCTCTTATAGTGAATCCATATGGTGTTTAAAGATCAATAGCAATATTTTGACATGTTTAAATTTGTGAGTAGCTCATGAATATGGTAGTTTTACCAACATTCGTTGCATAACTGTTAGGTACCTATCACTTACATATGGTCAAAACCACTTACTTCCAACTAAATTTCAAATTTCTAACTATATGCATTTTGTAGGTGTAATATCTTCAACTTTTTGTAACTAGAACTAAAGGCTAAACAACAAGTTACGGATGAACTAAGGGTTTGGAGTTTCAGTTTCCAACTAAAAAGCAAAGTTGGGACTAAAGTATCATTCTGGAAAATGGGGATTAGAGTGTTATTTCAAATTTGAACCAAATTGTCATTTTGGGAATTAAATGGCATTTTAATAATCTTGAACAAAATACCAGAAAATGACCTCCAGTATAGAAATGTCGAGAAAAATCCATTGATAAGTAATTGAAGCTTGGTTAAGGTTAAATTAACAAAAATACCCTTTGCGGGAAATTTTTAAGGACAATTAAAGTTGGGTTATTTAATAAAATTTAAGCCAAATATTATTATTTAAATTGTCCAGAAACCTAAAAAATTTAGTTTTAAAGTGGATAAAAATAGCTCATGAAGTGTCCTATTTTATAAAATTGCTTCCAGGAGAAAGCTAGAAATGGTGTGCTAGAACGGTAGAAAAAGATAAAATCCTCAAATTTGGCTTTTCAGAAGAAAATTAATTTAGGACATTTTCGGAATGAGATTCAGGTTAAAAAAAATAATGTAATGAGTTTAGGAATTATGGGAATTTTTAATGACCCAGCACTTGATTAGTGATCAGGGAATTCCTGAAAAGCATTTTTTTTGTAGAAGGAAATTAGATAAAGTAAGTGGAGTTGTTGGACAAGTAACTTGTGTGGTTCATAATTAACCACTTGGTGTCTTTATATTAGAAGACTAAAAGTAAAGTTGCTTAAGCTCTTTTCCAACCTGCACTTGGGAGAAAGAGAGAAGAGGACGAAAGAAAGAGAAGAGTTCAAGCCAAAATATCAAGGTAAGTGGTGGTTTTTGTTTGATTCCATCCATGAAAGCCATCTATAGGCCTTTTTCTCTTTTGAATGGTGTATTTTTCTCTATTAGGCTGTGGATGAAGAGTTTTAAGAGTAGACTTAAAAGAGTGAGAGAGAAATGAGAAAGAGTAGAAATTTAAAGTAACAAGTGTCTTAAATCAACTTTGTACATGATTTGTGTGGAAACCTTGTTTTGATAATAACAAAAATAATATTATGCTTTTGCAGTTATTCAAAATTATTCGGAAAATACTTAAGTATTTTAAAGTGAACTTTTCAGAACATTGAAGAAAACTTGAATTCTAGAAAACTATGATGTAACACTCGAGATATGTTTTTATAAAACTCTAGTTTTATAATTGAAAAAGTGTTTTGAAACTTAAAACTTTCAAATAAACTCGAGTAGTGAAAAGAAGATTTTAAAATCTCGAGTTATGGAATCAGAATACTCGAGTGTTGTGTTGATAATTTAAGTTCTAGATGCAAAACTTTCAAAGAAAACTCAAGTTTCAAAAGAAGTTTGCAAAACTCGAGTTATGTTTTAACAGTACTCGAGTTTCATTGAAAGAAATAGCTTTTGGATAACAAAACATTTTAAGAAAACTTTAGTGGCAATTCAAGTTTTATAAAACTCGAGTACTGTATTTGAAAAACTCGAATTTTGAGTCAAAAACGAGTTACAAAGTTCAAAAACTTTGCGCTAAAACTCGAGTTTCAATCCAAATGTTCAAAAACTCGAGTTTTGTCTATTTAAAACTCGAGTGTTGAGACAAAGCAAGCTTCACGGTTCAAAAACTTTCTTCAACAACTCGTTGTGCACAAATTTTTTTTAAAAACTTGAGTTCCTGAGACTGAAAACTCAAGTGTCCTGAGCCATCTCAAAATGCCAGATTGAACACGTTATAAAACTCGAGGGTTGTAAAACTTGTTTCTAAATTCAAGTTTCAAACAAAAGTTTTTCACATTTTTATTGAGAACTTTCATTATAAACGTGCGTTGCATCAATATGTTATAGAACTCGAGTTGTGGTCATTAAAACTCAAGTGCTGCATCAATATTTTCAAAACTCTTTCAGACTGACTTCATTAACACTCGAGTTTTGATAAGTGAAACTTGAGTTATGCTTTTGTCTGACAACATATCAGTCTAATAGTAGACATTCTTTTTCATCAAATCTTTCCTTTTTTGGTGCTTTTTTGGCTTGAATATTACTTGCTCCCATAATATGATAAATGATTTTGGCTCAACTACAACATTCTTTTGCATAGTCTTCATTGTCAACAAAACAGATGCATTTATTGAAGCATTTAATGCTCGATAAAAATTAATGAAACTGAGAGTAACGATTATTAAATTGTATTTAATAGACAATTTATTAGCCTTCGCTATTGATCCGGCCATAGATGAAAGTGTAAAAACTTGTCGTTGTTAGGCCTTGGAAATGAATCAAAACAATTGTAATTTCCAAGGATTGCACTATAGGATGCAACCCCAGGGCCGTTCTCTACGGAGCCTTGTGTACAATTAGTAAAATTAGCTGGTGATTACATTTGCCTCAAGGTGAAAACCTTTTTTGATTTCAAACTTGTATTGAATTGAAATATAAAATAAAATTTCTTTTTGGGTTTTGGATTTTGGGAATGAAACTAAAACAAATTAGAAAAACACATAAGTTGTTTGATGATGAATTTCCCTTGGAAATGATTCATGCTATCATGGTTTGCAAAATATAAGGTAGAGTGGTAGTTTCCTACTAAGTTTTGTAATAAAACCCCAACAACTCGTTGGGTTAGAAATTCCATGTAATAAACTCCATTCCATGAAACCCTTTAAAAACACTTAGTGTGTGTAAAGAAATTGCCAAGTGAAAAATCAAATTCAAAATATTATCGCCTCAAATATTAAGCACAACTAGGAAGATAAGTGAGAGCAACAAAGATTTCATTGAGTAAATAGTAATGAGACTTCACACTACCAAGTCAAACACAAAGCAACTCAATACACAATTAATCCAAATTTGGCACAACTGTGACCACATATTTAAGCATGAATCACTAGTCCTAACTCAGCAACTAAGCAATCCAGTATAAAAATACAGATTAAACCACTACTCCCCTTTTGAGCCCTTGAACTCAAGCTTTCTCCATCTCCAAGAGGAAGGAAGAGGTTTAGCTGCTCATAGTAACTAGCTCCACACTCATAATTGAAAGGTAAGAATGCATGATGGTCTGGAAGTGAATAATGGAGGTGGTGGCTAGGGTTCTGATGAGAGGAATGAGAGAAAATAGAGAGAAAAATGCAAAGAGACTGAGTTTGAAGTGTGGATGCTGCATTCCCTCATTCTCTGTGCGGAAATTACCCTAAAAAGGGTTTCTCAACCGTCTTGGGTCGGGTGGAGGATGTGGGTTGGTTATTCTTTCCATTTGGAACCTGATCTGGTTACTGATTCGTGATATTCGCTACGGCAAACCTCTCCCGAGAGTTCTTCTATTTGCATGCTTGATCATTGGCCGCGATGAAGAATGAATTGTGCCGCGGTGAAATGTTCCAGGGTTGCGTCCTCATGTCCTTTGCTATAGTTCCTAAAATGAAATAGCAAAGATTTGAAGTATCTCTTGCTCATGATTAGAATTAAGTGCAAATATATTGTATTTCGTGGCAATTGCACCCAAAATCAAGTCAATCACAACAAACAATCCTAGTTTCCGAATTAACCTCAAGAAAGGTCATGATGGGCCAAAATTGTATCTAATAGTTTGGAAATTTAGGCAAAAGAAATAAAGAAATATGGCTCAATCAGCTATAAATAGCATTAAAGAAAGAGATGACTAAAGGGCATTAACTTGAAAGCTTTTACTCTCTGCAGCTACTTTTCTGTAAACATTCATTATTCTTAGTGAGCTTTAGTGATTATCCATATACTATGAGAGAGAGTTTATCTTGATACCTAAACCTATATTTCCGTAAGAAACTCAAGGTTAGAACATTGAGATAGTTGGGGTAAATTGATCTGTTAAGTTGAGATTCAATCAAATCAGTTTTATATTGATTTGAATTATAGACTTTCTAAACCTTATTTTCCCCCCAACGGTTTAGAAAGTCTCATTCGAATGAATATAAAACACATTCGAATAAGTATACTCTTTATAAACGATTTAGAAAATGTAAACTTCAAAATACTGTAACTTCCTCAAATCGGCTCTAAATTTGACAAATGACCTATCATTAGAAATCCCATTGAGTCTAGTTTTAAATGGCACAAGTTTCACTATTATAGGATTAGTTGTTTGAGAGATATGTTAAAAAAATCAAACATGTATTAGGAATACATTTATTCCATATATATCTTTAGTTTTTTTATTATATCTCTCAATCCAGATGTCCAATTGAATATAAAACGATTTAGAAAGTCTCATTTGAATGAATATAAAACTCATTCAAATAAGTTTACTCTTTATAAACGGTTTAAGAAGCTTAAACTTTAAAATGTCGTAACTTCTTCATTTCAGCCTCAAATTTGACAAATGACCTATTATTGGAAAGCTCTTTGAGTCTAGTTTCAAATATCATAAGTTTCGATTCACATGGACATCTAGATTGAGGTATATGATCAAAAAACTGAAGATATATATGGAATAAACATATTCCTAATACATGTTTGGTTTTTTATCATATCTCTCAAACCACAAATCTATGATTGTGAAACTTGTGCCATTTAAAATTAGACTCAATGGGATTTCTAATTATAGGTCATTTGTTAAATTTGGATCTGAAGTGAGGAAGTTACAGCATTTTGAAGTTTAAGCTTTCTAAACCGTTTATAAAGAGTAAATAATTCAAATGTGTTTTATATTCATTCACATGGGAATTTCTAAACCATTTTTTCTCATTTTCCAAACTGTTGGGGAAAAATAAGGTTTAGAAAGTCTATGATTCAAATCAATATAAAACTGATTCAATTGAATCTCAACTTTTATATTCGATTAAATCTAAAACGTTAGGGAAAATTCGATTGAATGAGTTTTACACTAAAGAGGAGGCTTTCATTCGAATAACACATGCCTTTTTCGAATGAAGACAAACGTCTATTAAGGATCCGTTGCTCCAGGTGAAAAATGCTACATTTGATAAACTTCCAGGGTGAATTTGGTCCCAAGAAAAATTTCGGATACTCATTGCTCCAATGTGTATACTTCCGTGGCAAAAAAGCTACTTAACACTATTTTTTATATATAAAATAGTTTGAGCTAGCAAAAGTTGATTCAAATAGTTTATTTGAGATTATTAGAAATAATAGAGGATTTTTGAAGGTTTAAATATTTTAATTGAGGTTTATGGAGGTAATGGTGAATTTCCAATGATTTAAGTTTCGGTATTAAAGTTTGAAAATAGAAGTTGGAATTTTAGTAAAATTATAATTTTCCAATATTTAGATATTTAAAGGGATTTAAGATATTGGAGGACTTTTGTAAATATTTGGGGGTTTTTTTTTGTCAAAAAATATTTGGGGTTTTTATGAAATCAGAATATATGAGAAAATATTAAAGAAATAAACTAAATATGTGGTAATGCGTAATTGTATAGACTAATTGTAGAAATTGTTGGTGTTGGGCACGGGATTTCCATTGTCATAATATTTCCTTGCTGGATGAAAGGTAACCACTTTCTACTTATTATGCATGTTTGGGACATGTTTGGTGAGTGATTTTGAATTGATTGTGATGAAAATATTATTATTTGATAAACTTTGTGTTGATAATATTGAAAATATATTGTGAAGTTTGGAGTCAAAGCTTGGATGTATTATTATGACAACGTTTGCAAATGCTTTTGATAATGTTCTCTTGACTTGATGGAAAAACCCATGAGCATGAAACTAGTGATTGGAACATGTCAGTAATTATTCATGTGTGTATATTGTTGATGGTAAATTGTGGATGCACTTTGCTTAAATATTATGAAAAGATAATCATAATATTGGGAGAAGAGGATGTGGCTATTGATGGGAGGTTATTCATAGAGTATAAGGGGGTGAATATCTAGCATGCTAAAGAGGAAATAAGGTTGAAGAATTCTGAGTTTGATTATCGGAAGATCCTATGCCCATCATCGAGGGGACTTCTAAGTCTGATAATCGAAAGATCCTGTTCCCGTTGTGATGAGGGCTTATGACACCCCTACAATGTGAAATGGGGAACCCATAATCCAGTCTTGTGCTCTATGGTACTTGGCCAGTCTACATCACTTACCAGTGAGCTCGATGAATTGTACTACCAGTCACATGGGATAGTACTAGCCCATTAGAGGATATAAGGCTGGGGAGGAATAAGGGAAAACAAAAGGAAAGATAATAAATCATTGTGAAATGATTTCATGATTATAGCTTGTAATCAATGTTATTATAAATTAATGAGCAAAGGTGTTATATGGATATTGATCCAATTGTCTTGATGATCATGATAATAATGAATATATTGATATTGATATGCATGGAGATGAGTATGAACTATTTGAAAAATTTAAGCGTTACTTGTGAATTTGTTCTCATATGCAATTAATTCTCTATCTCTCATCGACACTCTCGCGTATGCCTTTTAAGTAGGAATGCTGGTTATTGGGATTTTTGTCTCATTCTATCAATTTAACAACTTTTCAGGTGATAGTTCTTGTGCTGAATCGTCGAGGAAAGTTATGAGGCAACAGATATCCTTGTATATCTATGTATCGCCTCTTTTGTTATTTATATGTTGACTGTTATATATTGTCATGTTAGAGCTCATTTTGCAAGTTATGTCTTACGGCGTATGTTGGTAACTTTAAAATATAATGAATAATAGTTGCGCAGTGGAAGTGAGAACTCTATATTCTTTGTAGAATGGAGTAAGTTATTAAATTTAGCTTATATAATGATTAATAACATGAAATAAGCAAAATTTTAAGTATTAAGGTAAGGGTTTTACAGCGTAGACACTCCAATGAGTTCAACATCTCTCCTTGATGCATATGTAAATGGCAAGGATTATGATATCAAGCTGTTGATATCTTGTTTTTATGACAACAAAATGGATATCTTATGCTAAAGAAATTATGAAATTAAAAATAAGTTTTGGAGCTGTGATAAACTTATTTTTCAAAGTGTTAGATCAGTAATTGATGGGTATACTTGAGTATTAAGTTAAAGTGTGAACAATACTCGAGCATTGGATCTCAATGCTTGAGTACTGTAACTTGGAAAATGTGTTTTCAATCAACACTCTAACTCAACACTCGAGTAAAGCTTTCAAACATTGCCAATGCTCGAGCACAAACATTCAGTGCTTGAGTATCGGGCTGAATCAGAGCACTCAGATAATGTTGTAATGCAATACTCCAAGTATTGGCTGAAAGTAGAACCAATACTCGAGCATCAGAACTTAGTGCTCGAGTGTTGATGGTTTTTGTCAGTACTTTCAATCAATACTTCAAGCATTGGTTGACAGCAGAGCCAATGCTCGAGCACGAGTGACTTAGTGCTTGAGTATTGAGCCTTTTTTTCAGTGATGCCATACTTTACCTCAAGCAAAGGCTTCCAACAGAGCTAATGCTCAAGCACAAGTTCACAATGCTCAAGTAATAAGGTTTTTCACACAACACTGGAAGAGAATGCTGCAAGTATTGACTAAAAGTATTGCTAATGCTTGAGCACTAGCTTCCAATGCTCGAGCATCGGACTCGAAATTTTTACTGTTCACCAATACTTCTTGAGAATGTTCCAGCACTCCTTATCAGCACTCTTAATGCTTGAGCATTCTAACTTATCACTCGAGTATTGAAATCTTTCTGCTACTCATCACAATACTTTCACAGAATAGTCGAGTAATCTTAAAAAGCATTGTCAGTACTTAGAACTATGATTTAACACTCAAGTATTTAGATATTTTTCAAACACTTTCATAAAACACTCGAGCATTATGTCAGAGCATTGAACTTCCCTTTGAAAATCATCAGGCAATACTCGAGTATTAAAAGAGCTATGCTCGAGCACTGCTTTTGTGACAGCTTTTATTACTGACGCACTTCACCTACGCTATGCACCTACTTTCCTTATTTGTGTAATGGATTTTTGAATACTAACTGCTCAAATAAATGCAGTAGCTTGAGACATTAAATGAGGAATAAAGCACAGACATGGTCCAAGACTCGGAGACTTCAACGTTCTTCTGCAACATTCGCTGTTGTCTGACTGAGCAACATTAAATGCCATTAATGAGGAATCAGATGGTCGTTGTTGAGAGTAACGGCTATTAATGGAGTCTAACGGACATTTAAGAACTTCTCAACTATAAAGGGCCAGGCATTCAATACAGAGAAGTAGAGACGAACATTCTGAGCATTAAAAGCTATTTATCATTTTTTTTCTCTGTAAATCTTTGAATATTCCTTCTGTACTTCAATATTAGCTATTTACTCTTTCGAGGTAGTTTCTTTGAGCAAACATTTATTGTAAATATGTGAGAAACACAAGGTTGGGACCTTGTCTCACTTGGGCGGTGATTGAGATAGAAAACAGAGGGTGAAACACTCTGTTTTAGTGAAAAGTGTGAGGGGGAGTGAGTTTCCATTGTAAAGGCTTGAGAAGCCTTAGTTTGTGGTTGATAGTGGATTTGTAAATCTCATAGATGCTTTGAGGACTGGACGTAGGTTAGGAGGACCGAACTAGAATAAATCTCCGTGTTCATCTTTCTTCCTCTTTCTCGGTGACTTTGTTCTCACTTTGTGTTTAAGTTTTAAATTTTAAAAAGTGACCAATTCACCCCCCACTTGATCAAATCCTATTCTAACACAAACGATAAAGAGGAATGAATGGATCATTGCGCTATCTTATGATAAGCACGCTTGACATTCAATTCAGCGCTAGGATGTGTGCACAATATCAAGCAATGCCTAAGGAATCACATACTGAGAACATAAAAAGAATCTTCATATATCTTACTTGAACCGTTGATCTTGGAATATGATCCCAAAAGGTACTAATAAGCAATTGATAGCGTACTCTAACTCTGACAACACCTTATACAAAATAGATAGAAAAAGTACAAGTGTCAATGTCAATTCTTAGGAGGATCATTGGTATCCTGGTTCAGCAAAAAGAAGTCAATAGTTTCACTATCCTCAACAGAAGTTGAATACATAGCTGTCGCCAGCTGTTGTGTTCAAGTGCTTTGGATGAAGCAACAATTACAAGTTTTGGGAATGAAATTTCAGAGATTTCCATTCTTTGTGACAACACAAGCACCATTAGTCTTGCCAAGAATCCAGTACATCACTCTCGGACAAAGCGTATCGATATTTATCATCGTTTTATCCGAGATTACATGCAGAGGAAAGATGTGAAAGTGGCATTCATTCCAACACATCTTCAACTAATTGACATTTTTACCAAACTGTTGGCTAGCGAACAGTTCATAAACATTAGAAGAGAATTGGGAATGGTGAATCCTAATGAGTTGTAAGTAATTTATGATTATTAATTCTTTTGATGAATAACCTTACTAACTTAAGCATCGAAGTGTTTAGAAAGGTTTTTGTAGGTATGTGTAACACTCGAGTTTATGATAATTCAATGGGGAAGAAAACTAGAGTTTTAGACAAAAGTTTTGAACTTTAGTTCAAACGCTTGAGTTCCATGGTGAATGAAGGAAGGGAGTCAAATTCAAACATGATACTCGAGTTTTGACATGGAGCAACTCGAGTTTTGAAAAACTTGAAGTGAGAAACCGAGTTTTTGAAAGATGATTTGAAATCTCTTGATCTAATGGTTTTGTCATCATCAAAAAAGGGAGAATGTGAAAACCTTGTTTTGATGATACAAAAATAATAATTATATTTATGCAGGTATTCAACATTATTTTGGAAATACTTTAGTATTTTAAAGTGAACTTTTCAAAACTTCGAAGAAAACTTGATTTCTGGAAAACTATGATGTAAAACTCGAGTCATGTGTTTATAAAACTTGAGTTCCATAATTGAAAAAGTGTTTTAAACTTTAAACTTTCAAATAAAAGAAGTTTTCAAAAACTCGAGTTATGGAACTAGAAAACTCGAGTGTTATGTTGATAATTTAAGTTCCAGATGCAAAACTTTTAAAGAAAACTCAAGTTGTAAAAGAAGTGTTGTAAAACTCGAGTTATGTTTTAAGAAAACTTGAGTTTCATTGAGAGAAATAGCTTTAGATAACAAAACATTTTAAGAAAACTTGAGTGGCAATTCATGTTTTATGAAACTCGAGTACTATATTTGAAAAACTCGAGTGTTGAGTCAAAAATAAGTTACAGAGTTCAAAAACTTTGCGCTAAAACTCGAGTTTCAATTCAAGTATTCAAAAATTCGATTTTTGTCTCTTTAAAACTCAGTGTTGAGACAAAGCAATCTTCGCAGTTCAAAAACTTTCTTCAACAACTCGAGATGTGCACAAAATTTTTTGAAAACTCGAGTTCCTGCGACTGAAAAATTGAATGTCGAGAGCCATCTCAAAATGCCAAGTTGAACACATGTAAAACTCGAGTTCTTTTATCCAAAACTCGAGTGTTATAAAACTTGTTTCTAAACCCAAGTTTCAAAACAAACTTCTTAACATTTCTCTTTATAAACTTTCATTATAAACGCAAGTTGCATTAAAAGTGTTATAGAACTCGAGTTGTGGTCATTAAAACTCGAATGTTGCATAATGATTTTCAAAAGTCTTTCATATTGTCTTTATTAACACTCACATTATGCTTTTGTCTGACAAAGTATCAGTCTGACATTATACATTGTTTTTCACCAAATCTTTCCTTTTTTTTTTTGCTTCGTTGGCTTTAATATTACCTACTCCCATAAATGCATTATCTTTGACTTATGAGAAGGGTATGTGCATCACTGATTAATGCTTCAGCCACAGCTACAACATTTTTCTGCACATTCTTTATCATTGACAAAATAGCATTCAAGAAAGAGACGACCAAAGGGCATTAACTTGAAATCTTTTACTTTCTACAACTACTTCTCTGTAAACATTCATTATTCTTTGTGAGCTTTAATGATTATCCATATACTCTTAGAGAGAGTTTATCTTGATACTTAAACCTGTATTTCTGTAAGAAACTCAAGGTTGAGATCTTGAGATAGTTGGGGTAAATTAATCTATAAAACAGAGGACGTGAGTCCCTATTTTAGTGTATTTTGCAAGGGAGAGTGTGATTCCTCACTTAAAGCCTTGGAGAGCCTACTTGTTGCTGACTAATGAAATGGAAATCTTAGAGGTGCTCTAAGGACTGAAATTGTTCTTCTCTTCTCAGCTCTCCTTATGATGACATTGTTTCATTTCTGTTTTGTGATTTAAAATTTTTAAAGTGACCAATTCACCCCTTCTTGGTCAAATATACACTAACAATTTGTAGCATGTGGATGGTTAGTTTGAATTAATTTGAGCTTGTTATGAATTTTTGGTATTAAACCCTTACACTAGCTACTGATCGAAATTTATGAGGAATGTATATGAATATTTTAATGTTGTTTAATGGTAGAGAATCAATTTAGGAATGAGATTATGCATGTATATGCAAAGAGATCTTGCAAAATCTCATTTCCTCCAATTTTCCCCTACTATTTGGCCAGCTATATACAAGGGGTAAGGAGTATGATTTTGTGTAATTTAGTGCTTCCAATGGATGAATGCAAAATTGCATAGGATAGAAGTAAGAACACAATTTTTTGAAGCATTGAGATCAAAACTTGTCAAGTTGTCAAGATTGGTTTTAAGAATTGTTAAAGGTTACAATGCACTAGTAATGACAAGTTAATGATGTCAAATGCATTATGACATGTGTATGAGTATTGAAGTGCAGAGAAATTAATAAGTGCAACTGGGAAGCTAATTGGAGTCATTTGAAAAGCCAATTCATGTTTAAGGTTACAAAACCTCTAACATTTACATTTACATTTGATTGTTGTATGTGTTGTTTTGTGATGCTTAAGTTATGTTTGTAGTAATATGACATGTAAAGTATTGCTTGTGAATGTGCACGCCTTGTAGTTGTGCAATAGATGATGCTAATGGTAGTAAGGTCTTGTTAATAGTTGTTCATGGCATGTTAGTCCTACATATAAATAATCATGCATGTTGATGTGTTAGTTAGAGATAATTGCTATTGGGATTTCTTGGAAATCTCATTCTTTCCAATGATTAACCATAGGCATAATTTCAAGAGGCAAGGGCAAGGAGATCCAAAAATAAGGTGGTTGTCTTCCATAAAGATAGCAAAACTTGCATATATTGTGCATATTATTTTGTACATTTTGGATGACTGTATGATAAAATGCTATTTTTGGCAATTATGTGCTAAGAGCTATAAATATATGGTATGCATGTTAGAAAAGTTGGTTATGAGGTGTTATGCATGAAGAGAAAGAGTTGAGCATGCAAATGAACCATAAAAGGGTTCAACACACTTAATTATGACATAAGTGGATAAAATGAGCAAATAAAGTCCAAAAGCTATGAAGTTTTGCATGCAATTAGTCATGATATAAGCTTTAAAATGAGTTATAGTTTGCTTGATTTGGATGTGTCTATAAAAAAGTTATGTATTTTTCAATTTCGGCTAAAACGAAATTAACAGTAGTAGAAGTTGGCTATAACATACCACCAAGTTTGCCTCGACAAAGTAGACCCTAAAGGAAAATCCTCTCAGGTATAATGAGTTCACCACTACAACTGTAAGGTTCACCCCAACAAAAGTGGTCTGAGAGAAAATTCCTCAAAAGTTTGAGGAGTTCATGGAGATAAAAGCCAAAGATGGTCACAGCGAAGTGTACCTGAGACGTTTTGTCAAGTGGTTATTTGACCAAATAAAAGTGATTTTCCTATGTATTTTCCTAGCCAAGGTCTCTAATGCATGATAAAGCTATAAAAGAGAGGTATTGCATTTGTTGGTATCAAAGTGCAGTCCTGGCTAAATTCGAACTGCTATGTGCTTGATTGCCTATGTATTATAACTTGTTTGTGCTAGATTTATATTGGACTTGTTTTAAATATTGTTAAGTATGAATAGTTGAGCTGTAAATAGTGGAAGATGCTTCATAAAAGTACTAAAGTGACTCAACCCTATAGGTATTGATTCGGGTACAGTACAACTACCCCAGGAGGGTCTTTTGCATTTTTCTACAGGTGACTGAAATTTGGTTTCCACTATTTTTGGTGGGAATACAGGTTCCATCATTTAATAAAAATGCTTTCCAGTGGAAAATGATTTTCCATGTCAAAATACTCGCCTAACAACCACTGCCGCATGAATATTGAGATTTTCCATTTTCATTAGCCCATTGTCTTGATCCAAATGGGCAATAAATTTTTTTAAAAAAAACATAAAAGTAAAAACAAGAATGAGACTATTAGAGCATACAAATCATTATTATGACCTTTAGTTATGTCAGATATCATTAGTTTTGATGATGTCAAATGTAATAGAGCAAAAAGTTTTCACATCCATATTGATTTGACAAACGTTTTTATAATGCATATTGATTTACAACTATATTTGTGCATTGTTTTTTAATTGGAAGATGATGTGGTTAAATAACTTAATTTGAATGTTAAAATGTTTTTTTAATAGATGTTTCATCATCATACATTGAGTTAACAATCATCTAAACTTCATTTGGATGCTCAAAATCATTTCTTAAAGATAAAAATCGAGTATGATAAGTTTCTGAAGCTTCCTGAAGCTAAAAGTGAAGTAAAGTGTCAAAACTCAAGTCATGGGTCATCAAAAACTCGAGTTTCAATTTCTCATAGTCAGAACTCGAGTTTCAGTATTGCAGAACTCGAGTTTTCCAAAACTCTCAGTGAAAACTTGAGTTTCCAGCTTCAAGTTGTGTCAACTCGAGTTCCAGGGATACAGAACTCGAGTTTCAGCACATCTGTTTTCTGTCAACTCGACATATGTCTGGTATTTTGCTCATATCTACCAAAATACAACTCCGATTGATGTGAAACCAATTTTGTATGAAACTAGACTCACAATGCGGTTCACAGACATAAAAAATCATCAAATTATTTCATATGAAGGAGATATAAGTTTCGAAAGTTGGTGGTCGAATTTAACGTCTCATCACTGACCTTTTCTTATTGTATCTCCCATAAATTTCTTTATATAACATATTTTGGACTGATTCTTGTTTCATATGAAAGTAGAAATTCAGGGCGTTCCATTGATATATTATTATCATGATTTGGAGTTGAATTGAGAGAGCTATGGGCATTGCAAGTTGAGCCATGTGCTGAAAAGTGGACCTGACATGTGCAATCTGAAGTCATGAAGTAAAACTCGAGTTTCAACTTCACACATCTCGAGTTCCGAGCTTTTTGAACACTTTGAAAGACCTTGCTGCATCAGAACTCGAGTTCCAAAACTTTACAACTCAAGTTTCACAGCTGTTTTCCAAAACTTTCAAGGACAACTCGAGTTTCTAGCTTCAAGTTGTGATGAATCGAGTTACACTCTTTTTAGAACTCGAGTTGCATGCCTAAAAATCTATTTCTAGGAATCTTATGTGCTAGAACTCGAGTTGCAGTCTTGGAGAACTCGAGTTTCCCAAAACTTTCAAGGACAA